>PVKN010029345.1:0-13017 GCA_004027915.1 Capromys pilorides
AAATACTACACACCCTAAGATCCTGGGTGTATTCAGGATCTTAGG
The DNA here is from genome assembly GCA_004027915.1 of Capromys pilorides. NCBI lineage: Eukaryota > Metazoa > Chordata > Mammalia > Rodentia > Capromyidae > Capromys > Capromys pilorides. Next base: position 46 of record PVKN010029345.1, read on the forward strand.
AGGTTTTCTATTTATATGTTTTCTATTCAGGATATCAAAGTTACAGTAATCTTTAATTCTTTAACAAGGTCCTGTTAGCTGTTGTTTAGAAGCACAAAATTAAATATCTTCACCCACTGTCTAGACAGTTGTGACCACATTACTTTTTAATTAGTCATTTGTTTCTTTACTCCAGTTGCCAGCATCACGGAACTAACAAAATTACAAAGGCCCTGAGGCCTGTCTTCAAAAGAATGTTCTTCATTTTCAAAAATACAGTGGAAATTCAGGCTGGGTCTTTCTTTCTTTCTTTCTTTTTTCTTTCTTCCTTATTTTGTTCTTTTGAGACAGGGCTTCACCATGCCTACCACGTGGTCTTGAACTCACTAGGCAACCCAGGCTGCCCACAAATTCATATTCTTCAGCCTCAGCCTCCTGAGTTCTGGGTGTGTCTCATCATTCCCTCCTTGGCTTTTAGTTCTTATACCTTCTTGAATTCCCTTAGTGAAAAAAACTTTCCCACAGGCTCTGACCCTGTTTGTACTATGTTCACTCTATTCTGCACAGTTAACACCACAAGAATATATAAGACACCACTCCCAGGGAAAGGTTTAAAGTGTTATGGTAGCCCACAGGTCCATAAAAGAGACTCACAGGATTCTCTAGAAATTCTAAGCAAGAAACTATGTGAAGCAACCAAGTCATTCTAAAGGCCAGGAAGTGAGACCATAAGGAATGATATCCAGTGGGTATTGTGTAGCTGTGAAATGAATTTAGATAAGTAAAATACAAAAAGAAATAATCAGTAAAAATCTAGCCACTATTTGCTGCAAAGCTGGCATTGAATGGCCAAATTTACATCAAGTTTCACAAATAAGACCAACACATCTTTTTTTAAACACTATAACACAATCTGTAATGTTTTTCTCTGAATAATAAGCCCATTTCAAACTGAAGAGGGCCAGACAAGGTGGTGCATGCCTGTACTCCCAACACTTGGGAGGCTGAGGCCAGCCTGTGCTACACAAGCAAGTCTATGGGCAGAATGTACTACATAGTAATATTCTGTATAGTAATAACTAATTAATTAACTAATTAAAGGGAATCTCAGCACAACTTTTCAGCTAATAGTACAAAACATATCTTATGGTAGAAAAACATATTTATGATTGTAGTAAAAATCTATTTCTAGTTCAATTTTACAATACATCTTAAAAGTAAATGAATAATGCCAATTAAAATAACAATAGCATTTCCTTTTTTTATTTGTTTGTGGTTTTGTTTTGCTGTGATAAGTTCTCACTATGTATTTCAGGCTGACCTTAAACTCACTGCATAGTCCAGGCTGGTCTTGAACTTATGGCAATTCTCCTGCCTGGGCCTCCCAAGTGCTGGCATGCAGGTAGGCACCACCATATCTAGCTAGCAATTGAATTTCTAAGTATTTTTTAAAATGAAGATGCCAATTAGTAATTAATACATTAAAATAAATCAAATAAACATGAGTATTAGTGGTTAAAGTAAATAGAGTACGTACTAAGTGATTCATATAAAATACTTAATCACTTTATGCTCCTATATATGCATGCAAGTATGTATTCACACCTAAAATGCACATATAGATACATATACACATACATATATACATTCTTGTAAGTACATGCTGAATTTCGTCCTTATTCTATTTGATAAACTAAGAAAAAGGCTTTGTGGGTTAGATTACATATCCCTCTCAGAAAGCTGGTGAGCAGAGTGCTTGGAGCTTCTACTCAGCGCTCATGGGCTCAGCTAGTGCCTCAGACTGCCTCCCCTGATACTGCCTTCCCAAAAAGTACAGTTCCATAAGCTAGTACAGTGACCTGCTCCTAGAGTTTCGCAGTAATGACAATAGGTAGTATTGTATAATACATCTGTCATTATAAAAATATTGGTAGCTGCAATAAGGAGACAGACTGACCAGTACCGGGGAAGCATTTTGCCTGTAAGGGGCAGCGTTTGCTGAGCGTCTCTTGGCACATTCTGCCACGTACAGCCCCACGTCAGCCCTGCCGTTCCATAACAGTGATGATTCATAAACCAGGCTCTGAAATGATGTAATTTTGACCTTCATTTCATTAGCGTCATAAACTTACAGACGTTGGGGAAACACAAAAACATATCAATAGCTAAAGTGGTACATAAAGTAGCCATAATAGACTAATGGGATCTTTGTTGAAATTAATGCATTTATTCTGAATGCATTCAGAATAACTCAAGCAAGTATGTTTTCTACAAAGAGCACTAAAAGCTCATTTTGGTGGCTTTTCCACTAAAGATCTGCTTCCCACTTCATAGATAAATGTGTGATAAAGTAGCCATTTTTCTGATAATTATGGTCTGCCTTTTTTAGAATGCCAGACTCTTTAAAAATAATTCTTTCAAAAATCATCAGGAAGATATGCAATTTCAAGGAAAATTCTGAAGGGAAATGAAACACAAAATACCTTCAAAAGGAGAGGGTACTTGCATATCCTTTGTATGGGGGTGACCAAGTAGCCTTCCAGGGGGACATCCGTGTTTTTTCGTCCTCCAAGCAACATGCAGTTCTGGGTGAAAACACACATAATCAAGTACAGTACATTTTTCAAACTTAAATTGTCTTCTATCAGGAAAGTTTATACTAAAAAATTGTTGAAAGAAATATCCTTATATACTTTCTATAAGAAAAATGTGCTATTTTCAGTTACAGATAGTAGTCTTTCATATTGGTTACAGAATACAAAATACATGTTGAATCTACAAAAATTACTTCATAAAAATTCTCCACAGTTTGATGTGTGAGGAAAAAGGTAAATATAGAAATAAACAGTCATGATAAAGAGATGGAGAGAAGGAGAGGGAAGGAGGCAAAGAGGAAGAGAGGTGGAGAGACAAAACCAGAGAGAGACAGAGAAACAAACAGATTTTTCTCACAGGGGCTGGGGAGATAGATCAGTAGAATAAGCACTTGCCTGGCAAATGCAAGGACGTGAGTTCAATCCCCAGTTCCACAAAAAAAGAAGAAAAAAAAAAGAGATTTTGCTCATAAAAACTAATATCTTATGTAGTAGAAGAGCAGGTATATAAAAACAACAAAAAGGTATAAAGACAATGAAGTTACAACTTCTAACTAAACTCCACCACTGACTACTGGCAAAACGATCTCCTTCCCTCTGCTTGGAAACTTGCCTTCAGCCTTAAGTCAGCAGAGCAAAAGCCATGAAAGTACCTTCACCCAGGCACCTCGGAGGAGAGCAGCAAAGGCTGTGGTCTTACACACACAGCACGCTCCTGAAGGATTCTTTTCCTTCTACAATCAGAGTATCTGGATATCTTCAAGTTTTGCATGGTATTTTCTCCCCAGAAAAATCTCTACAAATGTAATTATCTAGGTATTATCTACATATTTCCAGTAATATTTCAGGATCCAAACATGACTTAGCACTCCTATCAATGTGGCCACTCCCTACTAGCTCTGGGTTGCAGAGCCATAAAAGAACATGCAACTACCCAAACCATTTCCTTTTTTCTTTGTATCGTACAGATTATGAACTGCCTGACTGCAAAGGTTGGTCACTATCTTAGACTGGCTGAGCACCACAAGCTATCCTAACACATACATACATACATACATACATACATACATACGTACATATATTGCATGTTTCTTAAATAAGCTGATCATAAAACTTACTACTGCCACAGCATAACCAAAGAACTATCATCTTCTACAACCTGCAAACTAACTAGAATGATCATCACCCACACTTGGTCAGCTTAGAGCAACCAAGGTGCGTGCAACCATACAAAAGACCTAATAAAGTCCCAGAGGACTCTGAGGTCTGAATCTACTTGCAAACTACCAGCCTTCTGACATCTACTCAGATCCATGGACAAGACAGATAATAATGTTTAATTACTTTTGACAAATCATTGGCTGATCATTCAGAAAAGCAGTCACAGAAGTGATTCCTAACCAACAAAGCTAAATTATAAAAATAAATAGCAGAGATATTATGAGTTACACATTTAAGACAGACAGGTTTTTAAGTTAAGGTTGGACAATTGACACACACAAATAAAAAATCGTAACTACTCTGAAATTGAAAATATAAAATTCAGAATTGCTAAAAGTAATTTTCTCTCATTGCTAGGACCAAATACCCAACACCCGGAGTTAAAGGAGAAAGGTTTCTTCAGCTTGGTTTGTGGAGGTTTCTGTACACAATCAGCTGGCTGGCACATAGGACGGCACGAGGCAGAGGGGCGGCAGTTCATGGCGGCAGAGCACAGGAAAGCAGCAGCCAAGTTTAATAGTATCTTTCTGCACTTTTCATGCTCTATCTAGGCTGTCAGGATGAGGGTGGTGCCTAAGCAACTGACCTCACTCCTTAATCCCAGCACCACACTCATTTCAGCCACCTCTGGAAGGCCCTGAGTCCCATGAGCTTTTAAGGGTAGACATCTAGACATAAATCGTAATAAACAATGATTCGTTTAAATGTGTAGCTTATAGTAAAACATGAGATGCACAAAGGAACAGGAAACTATGACTTACACAGAGTAAAAAAAAAAAAAAAAAAACCTCTCAATGTACCCAGTTGTTGGATTTAGAAAAGAAAGAGTTTAAAATAGCGATTATAAATATGCCCAAGAAATATGCTGAACCCTGTTTTAAAAATTTTAGGACAGCACATTGATAACACATAAACAAACCAGACATCCCAACAGAGAATTAAAAACTTAGCCAAATCAAATAGACATGACAAGAAAATAATTCTCTATTTAGGCTAAATAGCACATTTGAGATGGCTGAAAAAATACTCAATGGAACTGAGTATCAACCAATGGAAATTATCTCATTCCCTTTGAAAATACTAAAAAAGGATAAAAATGTTTCATGTAAAATATAAAAATAACATATCAAATGCCTCCTCATCATCCAAAAGTAATGGATGTCATCAGGAATAGACTGGTATATTTAAATTGCTGAAAGGAAAAAACCTACAGTCAAGAGTTTATATCCAATAAAATTATCATTCAAAAATGAAGGCCAAGTAAAGACTTTCCCAGATAAGTTATGAGAGATGCCAATGCTATTAGAAATCTCTGATAGAAACTAGGGATCATTCTTCAGATTAAAAGGTTATAATGTTGGAGTAAAATATACCAGAAGAAATGGAGAGGCAGAAATGGAAATAGACGAGTTAATATGAAAGACTGCATAAATATATAATAAGCATATCTGTACTACTGTGTTGCAAGGTTCAGAACATATATATGACATGTTTGGCCCTAAGAATGCATTGGAAAAAGAAAACATTAAAGGAAGGAGAAAATAGAATGCTTTTCATATCCACATATATTTTACTGAAATTAAATCAATAGTTCAGATAATGAACTTGATAAGATACATACTGTAGTTTATAGGAAAATTATTTTGATATCATTAAAATATAGTTTATAGCATCAATAGAGGAATAAAATGCTACACTAAAAATATCTGTCAGGCACACAAGGAGATAGAAAAACAGGAGCAGGGGAGCAAGCAAGGGGGACACATAATAAAAAGTTATAAAATGGTCCATATAAATGCAATTGTACTGATAATGACATTAAAGGCAAACAAGCTAAACACTCCAGTAAAAAGGCAGAGATTGCAAGGTCAGATTAAAAATCAAGATCTGACTTAGGCTATCTTTGAAAACCATTCCAAAGATCATCATGAGTTTCTAAGAAAAATAAAACATAAAGATAAAATTGTAAGCACTCAGAGGGCTATCACTGCCAAAACAATATCAAGAAGATAGAGTAACAGAAGAAATACCACAAGGGACAGAGGGACATTTCATAATGATAAATAGGAATATACAAATATGAAGGTACAGATATCCAAAGCAAAAGCCTCAAAATCCATAAAGCAAGATTTGACAGAATCCAAGGATAAAAAAAAGACAGCAATCATACTTGGACACAACTCTTTTAACAATGTAATAATTGATAATATGATTAGTAAATTATATGTTCTTAATTCATTCGAATAATATTCATATCATATAGTAAACATCATAAGCCACAACATTTAGACATGTAGGAAATAAAAAGATAATAAAACTCTCAATGAACTAGTAATTTAATAAAAATGTAAAAAGGTATCTACAAAAAAAACCCTACAGTTTACAAGGACTGAATGTTTTCCCCTAAGACCAGAGGCAAGGCAACCCTGTCTCAAAAAGACAAAAAAAAAAAAGAGTATATGAATACTAGCACATATAGTACAACTGTACTGGCACAAGAAAACTTAGAACTTGACCCAATAATTTCAATTCAGTATCTACCCAAGAGAGTAAAACTGTACATGCTCGTAGTACTTACTGCATTAATGTTCATAATGGCATTATTTGTTATAAACAAGTATTCCAGGAGAGATAAACAAAATACGCTATAGCCACCCACTGAAACAGTATTTGGGTATAAAAATGAGAGGAAAATGGATATATGCTTTAAAGATGAACCCCAGAAGTACTTTACTAAAAATCCAAATGAGGCCACACAATTATACAGCTCCATTTATACAAAATATCCAGAAAAGGCAAATTTATAGAGGTGAAAGCAAATGACCAGTTACCTGGAGCAAACAGAGGAGATGCGGGCTATAAAGAGACTTGAGGGAGTTTTTCAGGGGACAGAATGATTACAAAGTAAGATTTAGAAAAATGCTGTGCAACTCCAGGAATATCACGGAACTGTGCACTTACATTGTGGTCCTTCTGCACTGCGAGTTACATTGCCCAAGTAACCAACAAAATATGTGTTTATTTGTGCTACCTCAGAAAGATTTGTACTACTAGTGTTTAGAAAAGGTATCATGTCTGTGTCTTATACTCTGAATAAACACTACAAAGACAACAGTATGCAATGTATTATTGTAACTGTGCTACTAACCTGTTTTGAAACTGTCTCATTGCTATTTCTTTTTCAATAAAATTAATTAAAAATAAATATGTAACATTCTTGCTATTTGCATAAAAGTTGTGCCAGGGATGTGCGCAGGAGAAAAGTCAAGCTTTACATTTAGTTTCTCCCATACCCATGATTCATGTTCTTCCTGTTTCTCCCCTACTTTCATCTCTTTGAGTAGGAATAAATATTTTACCAGAAGTAAAATATCCTAGGGAGCCAAGGACATAAAGCAATGCTGAATCCTGGCAGGACTTTTGCACTCCTCAGTCCTGTGAGACCTCATGAGCAATCCATAATCCACCAGGAGAGGGCATTAGCAGTGCTTGTCCCCACTCACTTCTTCATCCAGGGAGCAAAGCCTGTATGCGCTAAGACTTACAGGACTTCCCAGGAAGCCTTTTATGACACAGTGATGCTGCTCCTTGCTTCTTACCAAGACTATCAACAAATGCCAGGGTATAGCAGTTCATAAACACGTACTTACCAAAAGAAACGTCCGGATTGTTCTGATTTTATTAAGTTCCAGGAGCAATTTTTGTGCTTTTTCATGGTTACTACAATATTCATCATAGATACGAAACTTGTCTTTCTGTGGATTCAAGACAGAATAGAACTGCTTTATTCATTCTGAAATTTTAACCTGTTAGTATATATGAACTTTACTGTTTTCAAGAGCTATACAGCTATACTGTAAAAACAAACAACAACAGAAGCAATAAAAGAAGAAAGATATAAACTGAACTCCCATATGATGACTCAATTGCATTCTACTATAATGAATGCAATAATAGAGCCATGAACCACATGGTGGCAAAGAATGGAGAACACTGAACTGTTCTGGGAGATTACAGATACAGCTTTTTAAAAGATGTTACTTCTGGGCAAGGTCCAGGTGGATAAATGCTTGATTCCCGGGCAAGGAGAGGGGAAAAAAATCTATGTTAGGTAAAGAGAAATTTATGTGCCACATCATAAATAGCAAAACATAGTGCCCTGCAGTTCACAGACACCAATTTGGATGGTGCCCTTCAGAGGGACATTGACAAACAGAACAATAGAGGGCAACAAATGACTAAGAGAATGACAGCTCCTAAAGACACAGCAAGAGAGAGGTCATTTCAGAGAGAGATCATTCTTGGTGTAGAAAAGCCAGGGAATGATAGCTACATTTTAATAGCTGTTATACAGCAAAACGTTGATATATCTATGAAGCTCCCAAACACAACACTAGGACCATTACATGAGAATTGTAAACACAGTGATGGACGGATTTTGAATCAATACAGAGGTATTCTGAGCATTAGAGTTGTCACTAAAAGTGATAAAGTAGGAACAAAATAGTTTTCACAGACATAGGAAATTCTTTCTAAAAGAAAGGAGCTTTAATATCAGTATTTCTAAACTCTCTTCAATGTGTAACTTTTCTCAAATTGGTTATGATTAATGAATAGCTGAGCAGAACCAATAAAAGGAGGCATAGAGTATGTATTGATCAAATATTAAAAGCCTATCATTTGACACTTCATTGCGTGTGTTTAGAACACTGAGCGCTATTGTACATAGGCAGCACAGAACATATTGAATTAGTCAAGGATAAGGATGTCCAAGCCAGATTAAAAACAAACTTCAAAAATAGATTAGCTAAATTCACAGATGACAGATTCATGACATGAATAATGAATTCACTAAAGAAATGACTGTCAGACTGCAAGATTCCCATGGGCAACCCTGGCTGGAGACAGCAGCTTCTCCAGAGAGCAGAGGACTCTGATTCTTTTGTTAAAAGGAGCAGGTATGTGTAGATGGACACACATGCCCATGGCTTCCAACCACACCCAAGAAAGCACACTTCTTACACCCCAGAACCCTCTCCCTTTAGTACAATTATCTTTCTAGAACATATTCAGACTATGAAAAGAAAATACGCTGAGCCTGTTCATGTGTAAACTAAGAAAGTATATTTAAAAAACTGTATAAAAGACAAGCTAGAAAATAAAAATATAAAAAGTTTTGCTATGATGTAATGCATATTTTTAAGTAAAAGGCTTACCGCGTCACATTTTGATAACAACATGGATTCAAAATGGTACTCTGAGAATTAGCATTAGAGGAATGGCATAAATAGCAACATTCATTTTCATTTTCTTTTTGTCGTATGAAATGTCCTTTAGTTCTGGAACTGATGCTGACTATATAGATGCCTTCTTGTTTTGAAACTCAATTGCATAAATAATTTCAGCAATAGTGCATAAAGAAAGACATAAAAATAAATTATCACACAGGTCTGGGCCATATAACTTGTGACCACCGAACACCGGCTCCTACACCTTCTGGGCTGCTCAGTACAACCTCCTGAGAAGTCACCCTTGAGAAACGCCAGACATGGCCATGTCCAGCTTGCTCACCTCCAAGGCTGACACAGTTGATTAACAAGAGAACATTCTGACTAATAAAAGCTTGTCGTGCCATTTTAAGAATGAGGATTTTCTGCTTCAAGAGAAAAATGCTCCATGTTTGAGAGAAACATAAAAATCCATTCATTAAGAACAGCCTGAATATTCATTAGAATTCAAAGCTACAGAGGATGCAAAGAGCCAAGCTGTTGGGAAAGAAAAAAGGCTGTTCATTTTTCACTGAGTAAAATGGCTGATGGAGGGCAGCCTCCCTTTTCTGTCTGGGAGTACAAGATCCCACTGGCCTTAAAAGACCCCAAACTTTTGGTGTCAGAGTTTACTCCTTAGCATTTAAGTCACACATTTTACTATGCTAAGAGCCACAAGAGAGAAAGAACTTTTCAAATAAACAAAAATTTATCCTACAAAGTAAAGAAAGCAGGTTCCCACTTCTTGCTGAGCGTTAGGTTCTGGATGTAAGCATTCTTCTACAACTTTTAAGAAGTCTTTATGTACTGCAAGGATATCTTCAATGTTGGAAAACAACATCTGTAACAAAAAAAAAAAGTGTAAGTAAAGTAGTGAAGCAAATAAAATAAAACTTAAAAACGTCTAGAAGAGTCCAGTATTTCCTCTATGGCTTGAAAATTTCAGTGGGTATCTATGCCACATTCCCTCCTTCCTCTTTCCTCACTAACAGAACGCAAATTTTATTGACTCCCACACGACTTTGGGAACCTGGACTCTCTGCCTGCCTTTCAAGACAAAGTCTAAGTGGCTATATCCATGACAGTCTCACCCCCTTTCCGGCATGGCCTGCAGGTAAGACTGCTCACAAACTTGCTGGTAGGCTTCTGGAGAAGGGTATCAACCCCTAGGAAGAACATCCTGAAGCACACGAACTTATGTCCTTCTGAAAAGTCCTGTGTGGGAAGGTCACTCAGGACCACTGTGAGGTCACTTTGCAGCTAGGGGAGGGGCTAGCTCAGATGCAAAGCTACTGCCCTGCAAGGCACACTGAATCATGGGAAAGGAGGGAGCTGGCAACTTGTCGACCTCTCTGAACCACCTGTAGGGAACCTCTTCTCTCATCTGGCGTTCTAATATGTGACTCAAATAGTTTTCAAGTCTATTGGATCATAAATTGCTTTTACTTATATCCATAAGTTTACTAACTAAAATATTCCCGTAGTAGAAAAATTTGAAAGTTGAATATTTAACTTATGAGGAAACAGAAGGACTTAAAATATCCTTGAAAGATTTCTTTTAAGTGTGGTAAAACGCCTGCTTAGGCAAGCTTAGGCAACTGCAGGGACCATGGTTGGATCCCCTGGGACCACATGTTGCGCCAGCCCCAACCTTAGGGCAGGCTGAGCTGGCCATAATATTAAAAAAAAAAAAAAAAAAGAAAGAAAATGCTAAGTGTGGTAAAAGCTAACAGTGAGTGAGCATCATCAACATCAAGGATGCTTTATACAACTTACATGAATAAGCAGTGGGGAGATCATTAATTTTTATTTGTCATTTTGTATTTTTTTGCAAACACCCCAAGTTTTCCCTATGTTGTGCCCATGTCCGTGTGTGTATGTGTGTGTGTGTGTGTGTGTGTGCATCTTAAAAAAATACTATGAATTTGTTTCTGACATGAGGATGCAAGGACCTTGTCCTGAACCCATGGCTCCCCTTGTCTCATTCTTTAGCAACTACATAGCTGGAAGCCGAGCTTTGCCCGCTTCCTGTGGCTCTGCCAGCTGCCTGGCACCTTGTTCAACTTTCTCACCCTCACAGAGGCTAAAGGTAGGTCTTGTCTCTTAAGTTTCTCCTTTTTCCTTTTTTCAAATACTTCCAAAACCTTGCTTTAAAAATTCTCTAGACTTATATGTCTCCCCTTGTCCTCCTTCCTTTCCCCAAACCTTGGCCCCTTTTTCACATTATAACTGACACAGTGACAGACTGGGAACTTATACTGACACTGAAGAGAAATAGAAAAGTTCCTCCAGGAATGTCTCCCAGGTAGTATGCCATCTCCAGGAACCTGTGCTTGGGACAAGGGGCCTTGTACACCCTCACCTTCACTGTTTCCTCTGTTACGTTCTTGTCAACTTTTGCTGCTGCGCACTGGTTCATTCGGTGTAAGAATGCCTGTGTGAAACAAAAGAACCAGTATGAAATGACATTGGGTTCAGAAAACGACTTGGTGGCGATCAGAATTAGATTAACTTTTTTCAAGAAACTCAATTTAAAAGCCAATATCTGAATAAACCAGCTATGTTATAACATGTGAGCTCCTGTGTAGAGCTGCTCCTCCCTGAAGCTATACTTGCTTATGATGGAAGGCGGAACAAAAGTCTTAATCTGTATAAATTATATTTATCCACCAGGCTTTCAAAGTTCTAGGGTAAACTATTTTTTATGGCTAGTTCAGCCTGCCCTGGGGGGTGGGGCTGGCGCCAGGGATGGAACCATGGTCCCTGCCATGGTCTCTGTGGTTGCCTTAGGTTGCCTAGGCAAGCACTTTAGACCACGGAGCCATCTTGCCAGCCCTCTAGGGGGTAAACATTTAAAGGCAGGTGCTTCCTGAACTTTTAAGTATTACAAAACACAAGAACATCAGAATCTAGCAAAGTGCTATTTTTTTTTTTTTTTCTTTCAGAAAGAACCGGGAATTGAACTCAGGCCCTTGCGCTCGCCAGGCTAGTGCTTATTCTACTATCTCCCCAGCCTCTCAAAATGCTATTTCTAATACAAAAGTAAATTGGCAGAAATTGTGAAGTGACTCCCTTAGCATTAAGAAAGTCAAAGGAAGGAAGGAAGGAAGGAAGGAAGGAAGGAAGGAAGGAAGGAAGGAAGGAAGGAAGGAAGGAAGGAAGGCAGGCAGGCAGGCAGGCAGGCAGGCAGGCAGGCAGGCAGACAGACAGACAGACAGACAGACAGACAGACAGACAGACAGACAGACAGAAAGAAAGAAAGAAAGAAAGAAAGAAAGAAAGAAAGAAAGAAAGAACAAGGGAGGAAAACATTGTTTAAATGGTAAAAAAAATACGAAAATATGACAGGGACAGACATTTTCAAAAATCCTCCTCAAATTCCTCCCCCTCATTTCAAACACACTTAAGAAATTTGTAAACTTTACTTTCAGAATATTTGGCTATGAGCATGTTATAACTCTTATTTTAAAAAGTTTAGAGCCTCAAACATGTTTTTTAAAATCACACATATGAACCACCAGAACCACGGCTAACCTGAGCTTCACTAGCACCTTTATTCCTAATTAATCAACTTGTTTCAGATTTCATAACTACAAAGCTATATCAAAATTGATACTCTCAACTCTTTATCGTCAGCTGAATTGAATAAAATGAATAAGGAAATGTTAGATATAATCTTAATTTTTATTGGAATCATAAGCCAAATTTTTAACTATTATCTGAAGTAATATATAATTGGTGGAGAAAATATTTTGAGCATTCTAATTTTTATTTTAGCTTTGTTATTCTTGAGTATTATCCAAATACTCATACCACAAATGCTTTTCAGATCTATTTAGTTTTAAAATACCAAGGATGGTTTACTTAGCTAGTTTACATTTTATGTTGACCACATAGTAAACAGGTAACAT
>PVKN010029346.1:0-13020 GCA_004027915.1 Capromys pilorides
AATAGTGAAGGATCTGAAACTGTGCACAGATGAAGGAGCATTCTCACATTTTATGTCAGAAAGCTAAACTTTCCAGGAAAGCACATGTAAAATGGGAACACTCCTCAAAGCCCAAAGACTAAACAGTTGTTTTTATTATTTGTCACTTTCTAAAAGATTGAAGGCCTAAAACTAGGAGTTTGGGGGAAGCTTAACTGGACAAAGAGAAGAGATTTTAGTGTTTCACCTTCAACTTCAGAAAAAAATCAGAAGTTATTTCAAAGTATAACGTTCTATTCATTTCCCACTAGAATTTTAAGTTTTCTTTACATCTCAACTCGATACCAGTAACACAGATACCTTGTTCTTTTAATTTAGGGAGCAACTTGTCTAACACCACCATTTTGCCGCTGTTGGTCACTAGATGCATATCTGTTGTGTACGGTGGACCAGGTTCAGCTCCATCGAACAGGTACGGATGATTACAGCACTTTCTCAGCTGCATCAAGATGTTCAACAACCGCATCTTGTCCATCTTCCCTGCTGAGTTGAGGATATCTATGTCCTTCATTAATATCCGGGTGTACCTATTGAAAAGAAAACATCTGAAAGGGTCTCCTCTGCTCCCCGACAAAGCCACACACACAGGCAACCCACTTGGGTCCCCTTTTATCTCTCTCTCAGACAGAAGCTTTCTTCCCCCAATAATCTGATCTTAACAAAAAGCCACACACACATCACATTTTAATCCCTCTGCCTACCTCAATCAAGTATCTATTAAGAAATAGTGTGGCTATGAACTTACAATCTATGATCTGTTTTTAGTGCTTTTTTAAATTGCCCAGGGCTGGGAGATAGCTCAGTGGACTAAATACTTGCCTGGCAAGCACAAGAGCCTGCGTTCAATCCCCAGTTCTGCCAAAAAAAAAAAAAAAAAAAACGCCCATAGTGCTTTCATGTTCATACCTATAATTCTTGGGCCTTAAGAACATAATTATTTTGGAAGTACAAAACAGTTCCCTTTAGAGGATTAAAGCCATATAATAAAACATTCATTTTGAAGCCATTAAGTAGAACTTAAAATGTCAACACTAAATGTAAATGTATAGTATTTCACAACACAGCAATGTCACTACCAAGGCAGTCAGCAAGCCACCCAAACAATGGCTCCGTGAGGTCGCGCCACTGAGGGTCTGTGCTGCTCAGCTGCATTAAGGACACTCTTCTCCATCCTACAAAGTCATCCGAGATGCCTTTCTCTGACTTCTCCCTTGAGTGATACGTGACGGTGCCTCAAACCATGTACCTAGTGCGGCATTTGGGTAAGTGCCCTAACACCCGAGAACGGAAGAATCAGAGACAGGCACTGTGATGAGAACAAGATGAATACAGCACAATTTGATCTAAACGTAACCATAAACACAAAGGCGAGCGGAGACATGAAGTCTGAGGCAAAAGCCCAATTAGGCCAAGTTGTAAAAAGCTACAAACAGATAATAAAAATGTAGACATTTTTCTCAAAGAATGAGCGATCTGTTTCAACAGTGAAGTTTCAGAGAGACTTAAACAACCACCTACCCTTCAACACGCCACCTGTGGGCTAGAATATGAGGTGGATCTCATCCATATTCTGACTCAGAACAGTCTTCTCGTAGTGACTCGTGCTCTAGGTCTCTGCTAGAATATACGTGTGTGTGTGTGTGTGTGTACACATATATGAGACAAGCCAGATATCTATGCTGCCCTGTAAAAGTCTCAAGTTTGGAGCACACTGAAGATGGCCTACTTCTACAATGGACTTCTCTTTCCCAGAGAACATGCTCAGCTCTTCTCCACGATACCCAATGTACTTTTAATCCTTTTACTCCAATCCACTGCTCTACTACCAGAAGCCTGGAATTCAATATACTCCACACATGGTTTCAGAACAGTGAAGAATAAGGTGGACTCTAGTTCATTCCCTGCTCTGAGCACACTATTCTTACAACCTATCTATGCTAAGGTAACAGAATCTTTTTTTGATATCAACTTTACACTGCTAAGCTATGTGGTGCTCGTAGCTACCAAAAAAATAATACTACAGGGGCTGGGGAGATAGCTCCGTGGCACAAGTGCCTGCCTGGCAAGTGCAAGGTTGTGAGTTTGAACCCTGGTCCAGCAAAAAATAAAAATAAAAATAAAAAAATAATACTATAACCAAGCCAGTGGTTTCCAGCCTTTTAAGTATCACACAGCTTTAGGTAAGAAAACCCCTAAGTTTTTAGTTTTTACATTTTGTCCTACATAGGTGCTTAAAATTACAAGGTATATGTGTTATCACCAGCATCACAAAAAGATTTTTTTTTTTCTGTCTTTTGGAGACAGGGTCTTGGCTATGCTGGGCTTGAACTCACTTTTGAGACCAGGCTGGTCTCAAACTCTCAAAGATCCTACGGCCTCAGCCTCCCAAGTAGTGAGATTACAGGTATGCACCACGCCTGGTGCTTACAAAAAGACGGTTAATCTGCCTAAAATAAGACTTCAGTTCAAAATGGGAAAGTCTAAGTAAATATTTTATGAAGTACTAGGGAAAAAAGGCACTTGTTTTTCCTCTATAACCTAAACTCCTTCAGAGGCTAGCACAAATCCATTACCCAATATTTAAAAGCCACCACTTCGCTTACTCCATCAGTATTCTTGTTAAAGTCCCATGCTTTGGGCAGGGGAGACATAGCTCAGCAGCGTAAGTGACTGCCTGGCAAGTGCAAAGTCCCAAGTTTGATCCCCAGTACCATCAAAAAAAAAAAAAGAAAAAAATCCTATGCTTTCTACACATTCTCAATGAATTAAAACCCAAAATTGTCCTTCGGACTGCTAACCCACACACGTTCAGTATGCACCAACCCAGAGGAAGCAGCAGTGACAAGAACCCCGGGGACACACACCATTCCCTCTGCATCTTGCTGAGTCCCACGTAGATCTTCACTTCCTTCTTTGGAGGCAAACTTTTTTCAACATCAGCCTTGATTCGACGGAGCAGGAATGGACGCAAAACCTTAGAACAGAAAGAGAGATGGCCTTATCTCTGACACCTACGTGACTCATACTCAGAAAAGTCAGTTCTCTGCTTAAGAAGATCAAGTGAATTTCAGAAATTGAGTGTTACAACTATGTTCCTGGGGGCTAATCATAAAATTTCATTATTTATCTAGTATACTGTATATACTTGCTGTATTTATGAAACAAGAAAAAACTACCACATGTAAAGGTATACTATTTCAACAATTAGTACCTTTTAGGTGTAAAACTAATTACTTGTGCACAGTTTAATATTATTTAGTAAATTCCTGGTCCACAGCTCTTAAGATTTTTAAATTTACTATCTTAATTTACGGAAGCAGAGCACATCTAAGCTATACAAATCCTGGCTGTAAAACTCAATTTTCTTCACACAAATATAACCACATCATCTTCACAATAACCGAGCACTCCGAGGCCACCTGCGCCCTCCCAGCCAGGCTGCACTCTCCTCCCCAAGAGGAAGTCATGTTCCTACTTTAACAACCACCTATTTGGATGGGATTTTTTTTTTTTTTTGGTGGGACCAGGGACTCAACTCATGCCCTGTGCTTGCCAGGCAAGCACTTATTCTACTGAGCTATTTCACCGGCCCCCATTTCAGCTTTTTAACTCCATCTGCATGGACTCAATTCAACATATGCCCCATGAAAACTGATGCCTTTTATGCATCATGCTGTAAAATTTTCACATTATATGTAATAGTAAGTTTCAAATACCTATAAAAATAATGACCTTATTTGTACCTTTATTTACTCTAGTCACACTAGCTTATGAAAAGCTTGATTATATTCTAAAACAATCTAAAGTTGCTCGAATACACTTGTCTGTTAACAGTGTACACACAATCTGGTACAGCCTAGGTCGGCAGCCAGCAGCTGACCCCAGCAGAGCGCATGGAGGCCCTGGGTTCCCTGCCTGCCTTCTAGGGCTGCCCAGCCATGCACAGCGAGGTAAACCCAAGGGAAATTTGTACCAAAACCCACCCAGCTAATCCATACATTTCCACCATTAAACTGTAAGGGGAGGACTGGATGAGGGACTCAGGGGTTGACTAAAGCATTCGATACCTGACAAACCTAATTCCTAAGCATATCTGCATTGACTTTTAATTTCCCTTTTACTATACTAAAGGCAATGGAGAATTTCAAAGTAAAGATCAGGACAGAGCAGAAGTAGCCCAGATCACTTTCCTGACTTGATAAACAAAACAGGTTTGCCACAACTGGTCAAGTCTACTGTGTGGGAATTCTTTTTCTTTTTCTTTTTTTGTATTTTAGGGAAAGGTCTACAGGGTATTATGGGAGTGATGCATCAGTTTACAGCCACCCAAGAGCTGTAATTACAGGGCATGCCACCACACCCAGTCTCAACTGCCTCTCAGTTTGCCACAGGGGTGGGGCCGGCAGGCAGTCCTGGAGATCAAACTCCTGGCCAGGGGCTTTAATCCACTGGGCTATTTGACCAGCCCTGTGTGGGGCTTTTTAATGTTTTACCTGCAAGTACCTTGCTATTCAGGAAAAGAAATCAAGAGCACACAGGTAAGGAAGGGGAACGGTGCAAAAGGGTGATCAAGCTGCGCTGACCCAATGCCCTCGACCGTGAGCATCACTACAGCCCCATGAGTAGAAACTTCTAAATAAAGCGATAGATGCCTGCATGCCAACTAAGACAGGAAGGCTCCCTGATGGCACCTTCAAATATCTAACAGAAATCTCTGTACACAGAATGCTGAAGTACCTTACAATTATTTATATAGAAATAAAATACCCCTTTAAAGTCAGGCATTGCACCAGGTATCCAACTGAGTGTGTGCCTCCCTGCTGTTGTGTTGAAATCCAACAAGGAAAACACTTGCGAATCATTTCAGCACCCCACGGAGTGTTCCAAAATTCCAGAACACTCAGATTACTGAAGAGTGAACACACAAAAGCACCTAGCCAGCCTCTCCCTAGCTGTTCAATGCTATCACAAGGCCCTGGGCTTAGGATCAGTTAGGGGACAGGTGTGCCTCCCAGGGGACACAGGTAATGTTCAGAAAGTCGTATTTGTTGTCACAACTGGAGGCACATTATGAGCAGCATCTAGTAAGTAAAGGTGCCAGGAATGCTATTAAACACTACAAAACACAGGATAGCCTTCTCTTCCCTCTGAGAACCTTCACTCCTTTCCCTGAACTTCTACTACTATCCACACCAAACTGTGAGGCTGTGCAAGGCCCCAGCAACGGGTTATTCAGGACCTCTTATACTTACAAGGTCCTACTGTACCCTGCTAACCAGGTTATCGACCTCAAGATCTAGCAGAGAAACTTCTCTACCTACTTTCACTTGTGAAATTTCACAGCCAGGAACAAAGTGTCCATCAAAACAAAGCCATGACACCAACTCTGCCCACAAAAAAGTACTGTGCATTGCCACTACTGTTAGAAACAACAAATAGATCACTAGTCCTCTCACAAGTAAATTTGTTAGATTTGCCCATGAATTTTAAATGGAACTCAGCTTAAAAGCTATGGTATTTATTTCTCCCAATATACCTTTTGAACTCATCACTTCCTTAAGTTAAAATTTCACCTTAGGTTCTAACACTAAAACTACCATCACTATCCCACTGTACAATCAGACAGTTAAGTGGCAGAATTTAGAGACGCAATTCAAAAACCATTATGCTTTCTGTTAACAAGAAAATAAGCTGATGTATCACCTTACCCTTTTTCCCAATGGAGGTATGCTTCATCACTACTGTACAATACCTACCATATGAAGCCTCTCTACTAGCTTTTGATCCCCAAGACAGTTGTTCGTATCAAACCAGGAATCAAAATCCTGTACAAACAAGCAAAATATAATATTAATGACACCCTGCATTGTCAGCTAGTAAAACGATTTCAAAAATTAGCATATCTGAGTTGTGATTCATAAAAACTATGTAGTTTTTTTTTTGGTGGCTCATTCAGACAGCCTTAAGGGCAGGTCTGGTGTGGCCTGTGGAGCTGGGAATCAAACCACAGTCCCCTGTGCCTGATTGCATTTGCCCAAGCAGAGCTTTAAACAACTGAGCTATTCAGCAAGCCTCCAATAAAAACCATTTAGTCCTAGCTGCTATTTTCATGTGCTATTTTCATTAATTTTAGAATAGTTTGGAAATCATATCATTTGCTACATTATTTTTCATAAAAACATAAAATTTACTTATTTTGAGGCAAAGTCTCACCATATAATCCAGGCTGGCTTTAAGTTCAAATACAAGGTTTCCAGAGTAAGAGTAATAAGCTCACTGCAAGTGAAACTACACAGCATTTGATTAGTATCCGAAGAGACAGTATCCCTTAGCTTTACCTCTGGAAGGTATATTTGTATATCAGCTCTGCTTTCAGTGATCATAATCTCATAGACTATAATCTAATCTTTATAGAGATTAATAAAAATGACAAGTGTGAAAAATAAATTGTCCCTAAAACATCAAAGTACATAAAAACCAAACTAAATTGCTCTGAGCTTAAATATCATTTTATAATTTTCTCTATTACTTTCAAATGGTCATTAACACAAGAAACCAAAATACACACATCTCCTAAGTATCTGCTAAGTGTTGGTACAGAGCTCTCCAAAGTGGCCCTGCACCCTCCCCTCCTCCAGCTGTGGGAACAGAGGCTCCAACTGAAAGCTGGCGCACAGAACACTACAGCTGCACGTGCTTTCGATACACAAAGCATGCTCCTAGGTACAAGGAATGGTCAACTACTGCCACCATCATTTATTTCTACTAGTGAAAATGATCTAAAGGACTTCACAGATTTTCAGGGACTTTGTTAGATCTACGCAAGCAACTGAGCTAACCCGGAAGACCCTAACTTTGTTAGATCATCGTAAGAGATCAGACAGATCTCACCACACATGAAAATCCATCTCTGACCCTCAAAACACAGGTAATGTGAAGTAAACAAAAAATCTATTCAGGAATGCTTAAAACCCTGGAAACATAACACTCAACTGAACTCCTAAAACAAACATAAGCCCCAAATAAAAGTGAGAAGTTGTCTCAATCCAAATGGAGAAAACAATGATTTGAAGTGTCAGTTGAGGGCTGGGGAGACAGCTCAGTAGAATAAGCACTTGCCTGGCAAGTGCAGGATTCTGAGTTCAATCCCCTTAACATTAAAAAAAAAAAAAAGTCGGTTGAAATACAGCATCAAAGTAAATTCTCAATTTTATAGAATAACAGATAAGTAACACAAAAGTACAAAAAAAACAGTTATTAGAAGCACTGCAGAAGATGGGGTATAGCTGAGTAGCATAAGCACCTGCCTGGCAAGTGCAATGTCCCGAGTTTGATCCCTCATGAGGGTGAGGAGGAGTAGAACCGCAGAACGGTAAGCCAACTTGGAAGGCTGAGGCAGGAGGATCATTGGCAAGTTTGAGACCAGCCTGGGCTGCAATGTGAGCTCAAGACCAGCCTGAACTGCATAGTGAGACCATCTCAAAAATCAGAAAAAAAAAAAAAAAAAAAAAAAAGGGAAGCCAATTCTACTATAAAAATATATCACTCAGTGACATAAGCTCCTCCCTGGCAAGTGCAAGCTCTTGAGTTAAATCCCAAATACCACCTCCCAAATGTATAGCATTAAACTTTAAGCATTACTAATAATGAGAAAACAACCAGAAATACTTACATCAGCTGAATTAAACACATCTGGCAACAAAAAATTAAGAAGTGACCAGAGTTCATGCAAGTTGTTCTGAAGAGGTGTTCCAGTTAACAGTAGGCGATTTGTAGTCTTGAATTCCCGCACTATTTCTGACAACTGACAGAACCAAATTCTACCATTAGAATACTCTGAAATGGCTCCCATCTTTCAAATAAAGACAAAAGTGATTTTCACATGTAACTATCACATTACCTTAGACTTTTCATTTTTGATTCTGTGAGCTTCATCTATAACTAAGTATCTCCAGTTAAATTTTTTGAACACAGATTTCTCTTTAATAAGCATTTCATAAGATGTTACACATACATCCCATTCTCCTGGTAATAGAACATCTCTGACAAAAGCAGCCTGTGTGGTTAAGAGAAACAAAATAAAAAACCACATCATTCAGAAATCAATTACATGTTAAATTTATTAATGACAAAGTAACCCAATACATAAAAGAGTACTAAAAGGGGAGGACATGGACAGCATTTAAAACTAGGTTTCATACCACTAAAATAACCTAAGTGATTTATGTGTCAGAGTTGTAAGTTAAAAAATTAACTGACAAAGTTAATCAGTATAAAATTCAGAAACCTAGGTCGTACAATGTTTTCTTTCTATAGATTCAGTAGGCCTAGAGAGCCTCACATAAAAGGATTTTAAAGCACAAAGTATAAAGACAGAAATAGTCTGTGATAAGGTTCACTGTATTAACACATTGCTATTATTCTCATTTTATAGGTAAGAGAATGGAAAGACTGGGCAAGTAATTGAGTCCTAAAACAAAAGGTAATCTGGTGAATTAAAATACTCAAAAGCATATACAAAGGAAGACTAGACATTCAGACAGTGCTAATGAAGAAAAAAAGTACAAACTCACATGAATGAACTTCCAAATACAAAGTCTACAGCCCGTTAGCATATTATGGCTGTATCTAGGTGTTCCCCAAAAGCCTCTTGCACTCATAGGTGGGGCTTCTCAGAGGTGAGAGGATCTAGGGCCTGCGACTGATTCATGGTGTAGTGCTAAGCTCAAAGGCACTAGGAAAAGGGTATGAGTGCTATCCCAAGTAGTATGGATAACACAAAAGAGGCAGAAACAGGCCCTTAGGGTCCTTGTCGCTTCCGCTACCCCTGCAAGCAAAGAACTGCTTCTCCTCTGCAACGCTCCTGGCCACTGCGCCTTGCAGCCAGCCAACTCTGAACTGGAACCTCTACGGACTGTAAGCTAAATGCAGTCTTTCCTCCCTTAACTTATGAATGGTAAGTATTTTGTCTCAGCAACAAGAAAAGTAACTAAGATATAGTGTCACCATTTTCACATCTTCTCAAAGGGGTGTTGTCAATCAATATTTCAACTTATTCTGACAGTAACAGTTCACCAACTTCTATACTATGACTATTACCTCTACATTAGTAATCTGAAAAATATGGCTCCTTAAATTTCCAACCACCTCATACATTCAAAAACCTCTTTTAAAACAAAAATATGAGAACACAGCCTGGGTTTACACAATCACTCAACAAAAGGGAAAAATAATTCTTTCAGGTTTCTACAGCCCCTCATACCTCTAAGACAATGCTACATTTGTAAATTACCGGTATTTGAGTAGACTTACGGTGGCAAACCTACGATATGAGTGTTAAAACAAAAGCATAAAGGTAGACTTGCTTTTTCTAAACTAACGCTTCGGCATTCAGGCCTAATGGCAGTGTCAACGCTTTGCCCTAAATGCATTTGGGGCTGCAGTTTGGGCACCCGGGTCTGAAAGGTTCACCATCACTGATACAAACCTTTTTTCTTTTCTCTCTTCTCTAGCTACTCGCAAACCCAAGCCTGAATTTAATGGCAAGATTGAAGAAAATATTACAAACTTACTCTTTGTTCTTTATCGCCTATCAAGCAAACAGATCTAAGGGTTGGTACCCATCTCTTGAATTCACTCATCCAGTTGTGTAAAGTAGACTTAGGAACCAAAACCATATGAGGACCAGGAATGTTTCTATAGTGTTTCATGTACCCAAGAAGAGAAATTGTTTGAAGAGTCTTTCCCAGGCCCTGGAAGAGTTTAAAGTAAAGGTAAGTTAACTAAAAACAAAACAATGTGTGACCCGTATACTCTACAACATATATAGAAAAATTTAAAAGAAATGGGACTGTTATCATAGCTAAAACATGGCAAGAATTTAATATGGTGAGACTTAGTTATACTGTCATGTATAAGGCTCAGTAAGTGTAATATTCCCAAAGTTACCCACCTAGCATATCTAGAAGTGAAACATTTCTTTTGACTCCATGCATTTTCCCTACCAGTGGTTTTAGTTCTATGGTGATAATCTTTTTAAAAACTTCACTATACAATAAGTAATAAACAAGGATAAGTAGTTGCATTAAATAGAACTATACAGGTCCGGTGAGATGGTTCAGCAGTCTAAAGAGCCTGCTTCGGCAAGCTTAGGCAACCACAGGGACCACAGTTCAATCCCCGGCACCACATGCTGTGCCAGCCCCATGCCCAGCGCAGGCTAAGCCGGCCATAACATAGATAAATAAAGTTAAAAAAAAAAAAAAGAAAAATAGAACTATACAAAGCTGCCACCCTGGAAAACATTATTATATACAGATGATAAACATTTAATGATCTAATCTGAGGAAAATGTATACACTACTTCAAAACTACAGAAGTTGGGGGCCAGCAATACAGCTCAGCAGACTAAAGCACCTGCTTAGGCAAGCACAGGGACAGAGGTTCAAACAACCATCAAACCACATGCCATGCCAGCCCCCGCCCCCAGGGAGGACACAGCCATCTGGGGCGTAGTGGCACACGCCTCTAATCCCAGAGCTAGGGAGGCTGAAAACAGGGGCCACTATGAGTCCGAGCTGCATAGTGAGACACTGTTAACAACCAAATACATTTTTAAAAAATTAAAATAAAAAACTACAAAAGTTTAAAAGCTTCTCAAAATACAATATTTTGAAACTTATTCTACTCTCACGGCTGGTAATTCCTTAAGGAACAGCCACTAAAGCAATCTGCTTCTAGCAGTTAGAAAATCAGTTGACAACAGTTCCAGGCTGTAATTAGTCAATGAAGCCATTACACTGTCTCAACTCAAGTTTAACCTGTGGAGTCTCTTTGTCAAGAAACCCAAACACGTACCATCTCATCGGCCAGGATACCATTGATGCCGTTCTCATACAAAGAAATGAGCCAATTCAATCCTCGGACCTGGTAATCCCTCAGCTTACCCCATTTGACATCTAGAATGAAACATATACACAGTGCACATCCTGAGGATAAGACATGAAATGGTGTGTTGACCTAATCACCTCAGCCCTGATAATCTATGTTTACTACATTTCACATGTAAGACGGACAGAAAACATACAGTGCGCATTCTGAAGAACAAGAAAAGGCCTCTCCCTTCACCCAAGGCACAGAGGTCCGAGTGGGACCTCCAGGTGCTTACTGATCTTCCTTTCTTTCCCAGATAACTCTTTTACTGTGGGAATTCTGCAAGTGCAAGTCCCCAGAGGCGGTTGTTGACGTCTGGAATGGAGCAAGAGCAGCTACAGAAGAACAGCAACTGCACCACATCTGAGGAGAGCCTCGGTGCACCGCGGACCACTCAGTCCTGTGCACCGGTTCTAGAAACCCGCTGCTGCTGCATCAACGCTGGTGCCAGCACGCCTATCCTAGTGCTTTCATCTCGTACAGAAAAAGAGATTCACAGGAGGGTTTTCCTTCTACTAATGGACGTAAACAGGGAGGTCCTCTTTCTCTGTCTTTCGTAATTATAAACAACTTTCAGGATATAGAGTACTTAACCCCTCCCCCCCACAAATCACTACTCACAGATGAAAAGCTGAGCAGTGCTGCAGAAACTATAATATGAAAAAAACCTGGGCATGGTGATCCTAGCACTAGGGAAGCTGAGGTAGGAGGATCTCGAGAGCTTGAGACCAGCGTGGCTACAAAGTAAGCTCAAGACCAGCCTGAACTGAGTAACAGAGACCTTGTCTCAAAAAGACCAAAACAGGGCCGGAGAGATGGTTCAGTGGTCTAAAGCGCCTGCTTAGGAAAGCTCAGGCAACTGCAGGGACTGCGGTTTGATCCCCGGAACCACATGCTGCGCCAGCCCCCACCACCAGGGCAGGCTGAGCCAGCCACAAAATAAATAAAATAAAGAAACAAACAAACACAACAAGCAAACAAACAAACAAACAAACAAATAAATAAATAATTTAAAAAAAAAAAAAGACCAAAACAAAAAACATGAGAAGAAAAAAAAGCAATATGAGAAACAATCCAAACTTCCTCTGCAGGGTACCATGTATTTGGTTCTGGACTCCAGCCTCATTTGAAGATAGAAAGTGGGTGCTGGGGGGTTGGGAGGAGTGCCTAAAGGTGCGCATTTTACAACAAGAGCCAGATTCCTAGCCGCCTTTAAGTCTTGCTGCAGTTAAATTAGCTCGAGAGTTCTCACAAACCAGCCATTCAGTGACGAAAGGAAGTTTGGAAAGATTTTTATGCCATCAGACAAAATAATATGTAAGTGAAACTTTTAATTCCATGAAATATGCTATTGTTTTGATAATCATAAATAAATTTTATAAAAAGATAAAGACATGGGGCTAGGGATATAGCTCAGCAGCATGGCACCTGCCAAGCATGCAAAAGGCCCCGAGTTCAATTTCCAGTTGCAAAAAAAAAGGAAAAAAGAAAATTGAGTCAAAATCATTACATGCTTTATATGGGAGAAGTACAGTAGAAGGCAAAACTACTTCCAGTTTTTAGTGCACTGCTAATAAACTCCTTGGCATTTTATACACCGTTGAAATGTAGCACATCAATCATAACATTATCATTGCTATCAAAAATAAACCTGAGGCTTATTCATAACCAACAAATATCTAAGATTACTAAAAATTCCCCTATAAGTTGCAGCTAAGACAAGTCCAAAACTAACAATGGATGTTTCAAAGGAGATCTTTTAAAAGTCAAGCAATTAGGTGTTTAACATACAGGATGGAGAGTCTTCAAATCGAGTGCAAATATTCGTTGCTTTGGAGCTTTCTGTTAAGAGTTCTTCGTCCTCTTCTTGCTCTGTTCTACGATGTCGGTAACTGTTAAAATGAAAATTCACTGATTTGAGTTTTGAGGTCAAGTTTAAAACTACCAGCTTTTGGCCGAGCGCAGTGACCCACATCTGTGGCCCCAGCACTAAAGAGGCTGAGGCAGGAGGACTGCCATGAGTTCAAGGCCAGCCTGGACTATGTAGTG
>PVKN010029347.1:0-13017 GCA_004027915.1 Capromys pilorides
GACTACCGTACACTAATCCAATCACAAATGTTTCTATCTAGATTTAAATATATTTGTTTACGAATATAGAATTGAAGTGATAGACAAGCATCTTCATGTAGTGCCAGTTCTACCATGGATCAGATAGCTTTAAAAATAACCATAAAGTAGAAATAATTACTTTGAAAGTCCATCTATTCCTATGTTCAATAAAGTTGGATTTTTATGTAAAAAAAAAAAAGAAAAATAACACTAAGCATGAAGTTAGAAGATAGAGATTCAGATTTTGCCTGTGTTATTATGTTCAGTACCTGTATGGCTGGGGAGGTTTCCTGATACATCAGTTTCAGTTTTCTCAATGCTAAAATGAAGATGTGAAGTCACAGAGTCCAACATTCTGCACTTCATGCATGGATTGCCATTGCACGTTTTCTTAGATTTGATTGTGCCCTAGATGCTGGGGCTGGAGCTAGACACTGTATATAATTTTCCCCAGAATTTACGATCAAGTAGGAAAGATAGTTTTCAAGTATTGCACCATAGGTTCTGTGATAAAGATGCAGTGTGCTGTAGGAGCAGAGGACCAGCACAGACAGCCAGACACTAGGAAGAGACCTCAGGATGGATGAGGGAGGTGATGCTGAAGAGCTAGGTCAGCATGTACCCAAATTACTCCCTTTCTCATGACACACACTGCTAATAGATCAGTGGGTGGCCCTTTAAAGGAGACTGAGGAAGAAGGACTAGTAAGATGAGAAAACCTGGAGAGAAGCCTATGGTATGGTGCTGCTGTAAAGCTATATTTCCCTCATTTGGAGGGTTGAGACAGGAGGATCACCTTGAGTTCAAGGCCAACCTAGACTACATGGTGAGTTCAAGACCAGCCTGATGTGCATAGCCAGACCCTATCTCAAAACTGAAACAAAACAAAATAAAATGGAAAATCTGGAGAGAATGGTACCATTAAGGGCAGAAGGAGAGTGAGTGGTTTATGCAGAGTGAAAACCATATCAGATTGTTTCTTTTTCCAGTACTTGTTTTGAGAGCTTGGTAGGAAAGTGTTGTATTTTACAGTGTGGGTTCATTGTTGTTTTCAGTGAGATGGTCAGTAAGCTGTGAGGGGTCACAGGCTATGGGGGAGAGGCAAACAGAAAAGATGGATAGTTGTCTGATGCTAAATCCAAGGTTGCAGTTTTCAAGGCCAGTGTAATCTATAGAGGCAGGAAAGCCATAGAAGCAGGATCTAGTTAAAAGGAAAGAAATGAAGGAAAAAAAGGAAAAGGTAATTTGGAGAGAAGCAACCAATTTATAAGGCCACCTTTATTTTTAGATAGCTGTGTTAGGGCATCCTTGGCAGGCAGCACTTAGAGCCCTGGGATCTGGCTGGTATCCAGGCCATTGAGATTAGCACAAGTGGAAGGGAATGGCTTGGAGCCTTAAATAGGTGACTTTTGTTTTGTTTTTGTTTTTGAGACAGGATCTCTCTGTATAGTGTAGGCTGCCTTGAACTCACTCTGTAGCCCAGGCTGCCCTCAAACTTTTGTCTGTCTCAAGGCTTAATCTAACTCAAGGCTTTGCCCTTGCCCCAGCCTCCCAAGTGCTGCAATGACAGGTGTGTGCCACCGTGCAGGGCTCCAGTTTTTTTTAGTTTTTTAGTGTAGAAATAAACCATCAATACAGAAGAGACATAGAAGTTACTTCCCAGTAGCACTTAGTTCAGTTCCTAGAATATTAAATGTTTAACACGTTTGCACTGTGGCTATAATTGGTATATGTTGCTGCTGAGTGGCTGAGATTTGAATTGGACTGTTGCTTTGGGCTTGAATCCCCAGGGGTTTATGCATGACATCAGGCAGCTTGTACTAGTACTCAGGAGGTCTTTAGTTATATTAGTACAAAGAAAGGTGTTGATTTAGCAGATCAGATGTCATCATATTAGTGTTCCTTAAGAAAACATTAAAGTGGTATAAAAATGGTAATTAGCTAAATTGTGGCACAGCAGTTGTAATTGCATATTACGTATATTAGCAATGGGGTCCTTGTGAGATTTCCACATTAAAATTTAGAGAATTATTGATTAACTATTCACAAATTAAATTTCTCTTAATGAAATAAATTTGTTGATTATTATAATTTTTAAAATTGATATGAATAATATCAATAATTCCTGTTTTATTTGAATAGCAATTATTTAGATTCAAGCAACTAACTAGATTTGGTCTATTTATAGACCTTTCTTTTGTACCAGTAATCTCACTCAAGGCTTTGCGCTTGCCAAACAGGTGCTATGCTGCTGAGCTACATCCCCAGCCCTTACTTACAATTTTTAAATTAATTTTATTAGTAAAAAAGATTGATAAAAGTGATTAGATCAGTTTTTACCATCAAGTGGGCAGGAATGTGTTAATAGTTATATTTAGGGAAGATGGCACAATCATTAGCTCTGTCTGTCTGTCTGTCTGTCTGTCTGTCTGTCTGTAGCACTGCAAATTGAACCCAAAGCCTTCGCACTGAGTTCAGTCAGTGTCTTGCTAAGTTGCTCAAGCTGAGTCAAATTTGCGATCCTTGCCTCCTCAGCTTCCTGAAGTATTGGGATTACAGGGATGCACCACCACACCTTGCCTGCCTCTTGCTACCTTGCACTCTTCCAGGACAGCAACTCTTTCTTAACCCTCTTTGCATGCCTAACATCAGGCAGAGCACCTGGCAGATAGTAGGCTTTTAGTAAATGTTAGCTAAAATAAGGCAATTATGTTAGCAGCTGGAGAGTGGGGGACATGGAAGGCAATTAACTATAAACCTAACTTGACTTGTTGAACAATGTTTTGGGCAGATAATGAAATTGTAAGCATTGAGTGTGGTGTTTACCTGGGTCAAATATGATATTTACAAACCAGTTGGCTTTTAGGTTTGTTTAGATATTTATCTTTGATGCAAATGTGTAAATGTTGCCACATTTTTGCTTTTACCTATGGTATGGTTTTAGTTGGTTAATAATATATACTCATATAAATGTATAATTCATAGCTGTACAGCTCAGTAGATCATCAAAAGTGAAAATGCCTGAGTATCCACATTCAGTTCATGAAATAGAATATTACCCTCTCCGTAGTTTTGAAAATTTTATTTCATTGTTAACATTCATTGGTTTTACATTATGCTTAAAAGCTATCATCCAAGGGGCCGGTGAGATGGTTCAGTGGTCTAAAGCGCCTGCTTAGGAGGGCTCAGGCAACTGCGGGGACTGCAGTTCGATCCCCGGCACCACATGCTGCGCCAGCGCCACCACCAGGGCAGGCTGAGCCAGCCACAAAATGAATAAATAAAGAAACAAGCAAACAAATAAATAAATAATTAAAATTAAAAAAAAAAAAAAAAAGCTATCATCCAAGTCTTTTTTGTTTTGCTAAAACATACAGGATCAAAAGGAGGGTGCTGTAGTGGAGTGCACGCTTAGCATGTGAGGTCCTGAGTTCAGTCCCTCCTCCCCAAGTGTTAAGAAGTGTATATATCCACACAATGAATGTATGTAATCATGGTATATTGCAAAGTTGTACCATAAGAATGAAAACAAAAATAAAATTTAAGCTAGGCATGGTGATCTACATCTGTAATCCCAGCAGTTGGGAGACTGAGGCAGGGGGATCACTGTGAGTTCAAGGTCAGGCTAGGCTACATAGTGAGTTCAAGGTCTGCCTGAATTACACAATAAGATGCAGTCCTTTAAAAAATAATAATAATGGTAAATTAAAAACGAAATTTTTAAAAAAATCAAACATGCAAGCAACTCCATGACTAGGCTGAGGATGTGGCTGAAAAATTAAGTAGATCTAGATTCAATTTCCAATACCACAGAACGGAAACAAGGAAGGGATAGGGAATATAGCTCAGTGGTATAGTGCCCCTGTGCTCAATTTCCAGAATCACCAAAAAACAGAAACAAAAACACCTCTCTGACTGAAGTGTCCATAATGAGCAGCAATTCACTGACCTGACTTTGAAGGCCAAGGAAGGGCAGCTGCAGCTGAATTTGATGACCCTGGTGCCCCAGCAGTAGAAAATCACCCCAAAGCCATGGAGCAGGTTCTCAGCACTACTGTTTTCATGGCCATGATGAGAAAGCTGGAACTGAGTTCTAGCCCAGTTTCCTGATGAAGCCCGGTGTCAGTGAAAGAGCAGCCAGAACATGCTGCCCATTGTAGAGAAACTAGAATCCTTTGACCGTATCATAAATGCATCATCCCATATAGAGAGACAGTGGATCTGGATTTATAAGCACCAGCCATTTGGCACCAGACCACTCTGGTGCTGATGGGCACAGGATACAAGCAGATGCATACCCAGCTGTCCCTGTGGCCCACAGCTGGCTCATCTTGGTGGTATAGCAGTGCTTCTTCCACCTTCTCTGGAGATCAATCACAGAAGTCCTCCAACTTCACAGGGCAGTGTATAGTATCTCATGGTGTCAACCTGTGGGGGACTAAATCAAGGGAAGTCCTACCCTGGGCCTCAACCTTCCCAACTAGAGCCTGCTGCTGCCTACCTGGACTTACCCCCACCAATCTCCTACTTCCAGCATCCTCTGTCTACCACCTAAAGGGCTACATCAGGTACTGGCAAAGCTGCAAAAAAATTGGTTATGTTTTGCATTTTTGAAATAGGTTTTACTGTGTGATCCAGGATAGCCTAGAACTTGCTATGAAGCTTAGGCTGGCCTCAAACTCACAATCCTCCTGCTCAGCTTCCCAAGTGCTGGGATTACAGGTGCATGCCCCTGCCCTTGGCCAGAATGTGTCCTGTCAGGTGTGACAGGACAAGGAAGAAGTGCGCATGGAAGCCCATCCCTTTGCCAGGCAGGCGCTTATGCCACTGAGCAATCCTTCCTGCTTGTCCTTCTTTATAGTATAGAGTGGTTTTTTTGTTTGTTTATTTTGGTTTTTGGGGGACAGGGTCTCATTATGTAGTGTAGGTTACCCTTGAGTTTTTTTATGTAGCTGAACCTGGCCTCAAACTCATGGTGATCATCCTGTCTCTGCCTCCTGAGTGCTGAGATTACAGATGTGCACCACTACATCTTGTCACTACTTCACTCTGTATAAATGCATTTTCTTTATCTATGCGTCTGTTGATAGACATATAGGCTTGTTCTAAGATTTAGCATTATAACAGAGCATGATGGCTCATGCCTGTAATCTCAGCACTTGAGAGGCTGAGGCGTATGATTGTAAATTCAGGGAGATCTGTCTCCAAAAAAAAAAAAAAAACT
Source organism: Capromys pilorides (assembly GCA_004027915.1). Taxonomy (NCBI): domain Eukaryota; kingdom Metazoa; phylum Chordata; class Mammalia; order Rodentia; family Capromyidae; genus Capromys; species Capromys pilorides. Next base: position 5,246 of record PVKN010029347.1, read on the forward strand.
GAGTTGTGCTACTATAAATATGGGTATGCATGTATCACTGTAATATTTCTTTAACTCTTTGAGGAAGATTCATAGGAGGGGAATAGCTGAATCAAGTGGAATTTCTAATTTTAGTTTTTTGAGGAATCTCCATACTGATTTCTACAGAGATTGTACTTAGCATGCATTCCCATAAACAGTGTAGAAGGGTTTCTTTTTCCCGCAGCCTCACCAGCATTTGTCAGTGTTTGATTTCTTTCCTTTTTTGTCTTTTTGAGACAAGGCCTTGCTATGCAGTTTAGGTTGTCCTTGAGCTCATTTTGGAGCCCAAGAGGGTCTCAGACTCCCACCGATCCTCCTGAGTGCTGGAATTACAGGCATGCCACCACACTCAGCTGTTGTGTGATTTCTTGATAATGGACATTCCTTCTGGGTAAATGGTTGTTTTAATTTGCATTTTTATAATGGCCATTGATGTTGAACGTTCTTTCATGTATTTACTGACCATTTATACTTCTTCTGATTAGTGTCTTCATTTCTGTTGCCTATTTTTTATTGCATTTTTCATTGGGGGTGTCAAATTTTTTTTTGAACTCTTTATATGCTCTAGATTTTAAATATTAGTCCTCTGTCTGAGGAATAGATGGCAGTATTTTATGTTCCTTTATGTAGGTTGTACTCTCTTGGTTGTTTCTTTTGCTTTGCAGCATTTTAATTTAATGTGATCCCACTTACAGATTCTTTTTTTGTGTGTGTGTGGGACTGGGGTTCGAACTCACGACCTTGCACTTTCCAGGCAGGCACTTGTGCCACGGAGCTATCTCCCCAGCCCCTCACTTACTGATTCTTTATTTTTGTTTTTTTAATTTTTAGTACAGGGTGTACAGGGTCTCACTACACAGATCGGACTCATAGTGATTGTCCTGTTTTCAGCCTCCCAAGCACTAGGATTACAGGCATGGGCACCATGGCCAGTCTCATTTGTGGGCTCAGCCCACTCTGGCTGGAGCAGGGATTGAACCCCTGGCCTGTGTGTCTGCCTAAGCAGGCACTTTAATCTGCTCAGCTATCTGGCTGGCCCCTGTTTTGTTGTTTAAATAAAGGAGGCCTTTATTGATCAGCATGGGGGCACAGGAGGGCTTCCTGTAGAGAAGCAAGGAACTCCTAAGAGGAGGAAATTCAGAATGGGATTTTTATTGGGTTGAATTAGAGGTTGAGTTTGAAGGGCAGGTGAAGCATTGTGTCAGGAGAGGATTGGAGGGTTGGCATGTGTGCAAAAAGGAGACAGACTGTTTTGGGACAAGAACATGGAAGGTAGCCTGGAAGTGACATGTTTTGGGACCCAACATCATGTTGGATCATCTACCATAATGGTCTGGTAGAGTTCCATGTAGGCAGAAACCCATCATTCCTGTCTTTTTGTTGTTAAGGGATGACGCTCTCTTAAGCTGCTTACTGCTGACAGGTTGACATGGGGTGGAGGCTGTAGTAGTGATAGGGATGGCAGGTCAGGCGCATATAGAAGCTGGTGCCAGGGGCCTCGACCAGGACAGGGAGCTCTCTGGTGATGAAGTCCCATGTTCTAGGTTGGAAAAACTTAAAAAAATATTTAAAAAGACAGGGTTCTGTGAGTAGCAAGAAAATGATCATGGTGAGGGCCTAGAATGGGACGGATAATAGGGGGCCAGGAGCCAAGGGTTAACTACCATCAAGAGAGGGCAGACAATTGGGCCATGTTTTGTTTTTTGTATACATCCACAGTGATGTTTTTCTGACCTGTTAACTGCCTTTAGGGATGACTGGGCATAGTTTTATACATCTTGTGGCTGTACTTTTCCACTGGATGTTTAAGACCAAGTTGAAGTGAGACCTGTATTAATTAAAATTAGCCTCTTGCTATCTATCAAGGCCAGTTAATCTCCTCAGGATTTACCTTAAAGCCAAACATGAGTGCTTCTCAGTACTTCTGTCAGTGTTAGCCATTGAGATGAGTCATAACCATAGCTTGACCAAGTTGCTTTTTGTGAAATCTTGGGAGACTTTTTTTCTCCTGTTGACTCTCCATAGGCACACTGTACAGCATAGAATCATTTTACTCTGTGGTCACATAATCTCCTTCATCAGAAAACTAGGGTCTTGTATTAGTTACTCTTCTCTCGTTGCTGGGACAAATACTCGGCACCCAAAATGAAAGCAGGAAAGGTTTATTTAGCTCATGGTTACTGGAGGTTTCAGTCCATATTTGACTGGTCCAAGGCTGAGTGGAACAGGGCAGAGAGCATCCAGTTCATGGCAGCGGAACAGCAACAATCGCGACAGGGGCAACCAACCAACCAGGGCAGCAGGGAGCAACAGCATGAGTCTGTCTCTCCATCTGTCATTCAGGCTCTCTGCCTTAGGATATCCACCCTAGACCACACCCATAGTCCCAGCAGTACTCAGCCCCATAATGCTATCAGTACTAAAACGCATAATCCCAGTGGATCATGACTCAATTCTCAAACTCTAGAAGTCCCCCCCTCATGATTGCATGAGGCTTTGTGGGGACAGCTAGACATAAACCATAACAGGGCTTTACCGAGCCCCTATAACTGAGTTATAGGATGTCACTGCAAAGTTTTTCTTATGTCCTGGGTCCAAATTAGCCTCGGACCAAATTGGCAAGGGCCAAAATATCGGCTGTCCTCTTAGCCCATCTGTCTTTCTAATTTTTGGTCTCCAGACCTCAAGTGTTGAGCATGCAGAAGAGAAAGTTAATGACATTGTATTATAGTGGGAGCAACATACTTATTCATTCTTGATGTTGTTTCTCATGCAGTGGGATTCTGTTCAGGAGGCTTTTCCTTTGTCTTTAAGAGCTTTACTTGTTTTATCGTCCAATAGATTGTTTCTGTTTTGATATTTTAATGTTTGACCCATTTTCATTTTAGTTTAGTACATGATGAGAGATAAAGGTCTAGATTTGATCTTCTGCTTGTGGATGCCGGTTTCTCCACTATCATTGTTAGCAAGGCTGTCTTTCCTCCCGCATGTTTTTGGTCCCTTTGTCAAAGATCAGATGGCTGATGGGTTGATTTCTGCATCCTTCATCCTATTCCATTGATCTACATTTCTGTTTTTTGTGCAAGTAGCATGTGTTGGTTTAAAGGCTTGTTTCAAATATACTCCTGAAGGCAGAGCACAGGATGAAAGTTCACTAGCTTTCTTTTTCTAATGATAGAATGCTTGTAGAGATGTTTACAGCTTGGTTATATTTTGGAGGGTCAATAACTGGACATTTAACTTTCTTTCCCTCCCTCCCTCCCTCCCTTCCTTCCTTCCTTCCTTTCTTTCTGTTATGGCTGGCTCAGCCTGCCCTGGGAGTGGGGCTGGTGCTGCATGTGGTGCGGGGGATCAAACCGCGGTCCCTGCGGTTGCCTAAGCAGGTGCTTTAGATCACTGAGCTATCTCACTGGCCCAGGTAACTAAACATTTGCACCTATTTTCTCTATCTCCATCCCTATCTTTCTTTTTTTGATACCAGGAATCAAACTCCAGACCTTGAACTTGCAGGACAGACACTGTGCCACTGAGCTATATCTTTGGCTCCTATATTTTCTTACCGTTAACCTCAATGCTTAGGCAGAGCACAGTGTGCCAGCTTCGCCCCTGGGACAGCAGTTGAGACTGGGCATGGTGGCATGCACGTGTAAACCCAGGGCTTAACAAGCTGAAAACAGGAAAATCATTATGAATCCGATCTATTCCTGTACTAAATACCAAAAAAAAAAAAAAAGTAAAAAAGAGCCTTTTTTAGTGGCAGAAGGTTTCTTGTTCTAGATAGGCAGAAGAGAATCCCCTATGGTTTAAGAGGCTGTCAATATTCAGATGTGAATGCAGTGAGCACAGATTAAATGAGATAAAGGACAGAGCTGGTACTCACCCTAAGGCGCTTGCTCACTCTGTGTGTGTGTGTGTGTGTGTGTGTGTGTGTGTGTATGTATAATATATATATATATATGTATGTGTGTGTATATATATATATATATATATATATATATATATTTGTGTGTGTGCCATTTTGCTATTTAACCATTTTATTTACTTAAAGATGGCTTATATCCTTACTGGTAAATAACTTGAGTTGCTAGGAGTACAGAGGCTATATGTTAAATGGTGAGACTAAAATTATTTCCCTTTCTCCTAGTTGTGTTGTGATAGTAATAATGGTCATGAGTAATAATGCAGGTAGGAACATAGCGTCCCTATATTGCACTTACAGTGTACCAGGCAAAGTGCATTTTACATGTAGCAACTTACTTAATCCTCACAACAACCCTGTGAGGTATCTGTTACTATCTCCATTTTACTGATGGGGGATGGAAGTGCAGAGAGGTAGTAACTGATTAAGAACGAGTAACTAGTCAGTGGCAGAGCTAGGAATTGATCTGAGGGAGCCAGCGCCAGGCTTCTTCCTCCTAATTATAACACTGTGCTGCACTTACTTGACACCCATGTAACTAAAGGGAAACATGAAATAAAAAATGTTTTCAACATCTTTGTGGGTTCTGTGGAACTTATTATTTGTTCATTCAATGCTCCATGTAGAATCAGTGATTACAGAGAGAACATTTAATTCCAAAGCATTCATTCTTGTTTTCAAACTAGCATTTTCAGATCTGTTCTCCATCTGAAGCCTTGCATTTAGACAAAGTACACTTGAACTTTTTGTTGAATTGTCAAATCTAGAGCTTACAGACAGGATATTGCCATTGAATATTTAGACTGTATGTGCCGACCTTCTGAAGCAATAATTTGGATATACACAGTGTTTCCACCAGAGTACAGCAGTGTTAGAAGTTCTGACTTCAAAGTCTGTTTGTGTTTTATATGGATCTTTTGGATAGGCCATTTCTACACAAAATGGAACCAATCTTACGTGAATTCTACAAAGTTTTTAGAGCCCTTTAAGAAGTGTGTAAGCATGTTGAAGTAAAATTGTGAGCAATGCAAAGTGTTACCTTTCTGAAGACTTGTGATAAGTGGATAAATAAAACAGCCTGCTCATTTTTAAATGCTTAAAGTTCAAGTCCAGAGAACCTCCTTTTAATCTTACAGAATTAGTTCTTACTTGGGTAGAACTCTACCATTGAGCCACGTCTCTAGCTAACTTGGGCACAGATTTGTATACTCTTTTAAGTCTGGCTTACAGTAATAATAGCTACTGTTTAGTTTTTAAAAGTTAGTGCTCTTATTTTCTTCTTCCTATGACTTAGGTTTTGTGAGCTGACTGTGCTCTCAGAACACAGGGTAGAGCTAGTGCTTTGGGTCAGAGAGGTGTTTGGCTGGTGGAAGTCATAGAGAATGAGAGGAATAGATCATCATTTCTTACTCATCAAGTATGAATTTTATGGAAGCAGGTGACTTTTTCATATTAATTTCCCCCCCTAGGTCTATAAAGGACTAGACATCATCACCAACAAAGTTTCTGCCCAAGAGCAGAGAATCTGCCAGCACCACATGATCAGCTTTGTGGATCCTCTTGTGACCAATTACACGGTGGTGGACTTCAGGAACAAGGCAACGGCTCTGATATCCTTAAGGAAAGTCAGCAATTAGGCTTAGTATGCAGCTTAACCTAAGCAAAGAGTTTTGTTTCTAGTGGCACTTTCTTTTCAACGGACACCAGCAACCTGTCTATCAATAGGTAGCGTCACCATCAGATCTATGTGAATTGAAAGAGTGCTTGCTATTCCAAGTCTTGTCCTCAGACCTCAGCCTCAGCATCCCCTCAGACCGGGTAGGTCCCACTCCAGACCTACTGAATTGGAATCTGCAGTAAAAGGAAGCTGAGTCAATGTCTATGTACAGTACAATTTGAGAAGAGTTTTAGAGATAAGAGTACCGTTTTATAACTGCCTTTTTTTTTGGTCTCTTTAAGACAGAGTCTCACTATGCAGCTCAGGCTGGCCTTCAGCTCATTTTGTAGCCCAAGGTGGTCTCCAACTCCCAATGATCCTCCTGTCTTGGCCTCCTGAGTGCTATGATTACAGGCATGCACCACCACACCTAGCAAAACTGCCTTTTTTTTTAAGGAAGGAAAGGTTTATTTAGCTCAGTCCATACTCTGCTGGCTCCAAGACACAGAGGCACCTGACCCAGGGCAGCAATTCATGGAGGCAAAAACCGGCAAAACAGCAAAAGCAGAAAAGGAGAAGTGCCAGCCCTCCTGCCTGCTTTTGTTTGTTGGTTTGTTTTGTTTTGTTTGTATTTTTAAGGAAGGATCTACAAAATGTTCAGGGTCTCACTACTAGATGGACTCATAGTGATCCATCTGTTTACAGTCTCCCAAGAGCTGGGATTACAAGTGTGTGTCACCATACCCAATCTCAATTGCCATCACAGTGCGCCCTGGGAGCGGGGCCAGCACAGCAGGCCTGGGGATCAAACCCTCGGCCCTGTGCCTGCTTGTAGGCACTTTAATCTGCTGAGCTATTTGGCCGGCCCTAAAACTGCCTGTTTTGACCAAGTGAATTTGTGGAGTAAGCACACTGAGCTTTTGGTGGGTATGTAACATTAAGTTATAATAGAGTACTATTTAAAGTTTCAAAGGGATTTTTGGGTAGGAGAGGGCTAGAAAGATAGTTCTGAATAAGACTAAGAAGATTTTGAAAAAAGGAGTAATACATGGGGGACTACTATTTATTTATTTATTTATTTATTTTGGCTGTCTCAGTTTGCCTTAAGGGTGAATGTAGGGATCGAACCAGCATCCCCGCTGCCTGACTAGGATTGCCCACGCAGGTGCTTAAACCACTGAGCTAACCTGAAAGCCCCCTACCCTTCTATATTTTAAAATCCAACTTTCCTTTAGCATCTGAGCTGCCAGGTCTTAAAACATTGAAAAGTGATAACAGTTATAAATAGCATAGAGTTTATATGAGATATAATTTTAAATGACAGTAAATTAAAATTAAAAAATGATTGTAATGAAAGACACATTGTTTCAGACACATTATCCCATCTTTCTTGCCACATTCTGAAAGTCCTCTTTCACAAATGCTGCCTTAATGTCCTGAATCAACTCAAAATATTTAATTTACTTTTAATGGTCATTTTGATTTTGGGAAAGAGTCAGAAATTGCATGGTGCCAGATCAAGTGGATAAGGCAGATGAAGACATACCATAATGTTTTTAAGGTGAACAAGCTTTTATTTTTATTTTTATTTTTGGTTCTGGGTATTGAACACAGGAGTCATTGAACTATACCCCCAGTCCTTTTTTTTTTCTGGAACCGGGAATTGAAATCAGGACCTTGTGCTTGTCAGGCAAGTGCTTATTCTACTGAGCTATCTTCCTGGCCCCTCAGTGCTTATATTTGAGACAGGATTCCATGAAGTTGCCTCAGTTGGGATCTCATTAAGTTGTGATCCCTCTGCCTCCACCTCCCACATAGTTGGGATTATAAGCGTGTGCTATAGTTCCAGCCCCTGGCTGATTTTCTTTGAAAGGTAGTTTTTATATAAGTAGGTATAAATTTGTATAAATCTTTGCTTCTAGTAACAAAGGCTCAACTAGAGTAGCTTAAATCCATAACTGTTTGTTCTCATATGTAAGCCTTGCTGCAGGCTGTCCAGAGCCAGTGTTTGAGTTTCATGGAGTCAGCGGGAATCTAACTCCTTGGTTTCTTTCTTTCTTTCTTTTTGTTGTTGTTGTTTTTTTTTTTTTTTTTTTTTTTTTTTTTTTTTTTTTTTTTTTTTTTTTTTTTTTTTTTTTTTTTTTTTTTTTTTTTTTTTTTTTTTTTTTTTTTTTT
>PVKN010029348.1:0-13018 GCA_004027915.1 Capromys pilorides
TTAATAGATACAGTGTTCTACCCAACAACAGCAATATGATACATATTCTTTTAACCAAAAGTCTGGAAAATTAACAACTACTTCACAAACTTACATGTAAAATAAATGGAGAAGTGGAAAGAAATGGAAAGATTCCCAGACACATATGAATTACACATACTGAAACATGAAAAATGAAGGTTTGTAAATAATCCAGTAAGGGGCAACCAAATTAAAGCAGGGGTTTAAAAACAACAACAACAACCTTATATGTATGAGGAGCTCAGGTCTGTACCAATTTGAACCATCTTAGACAGCATAACCCATTTTTATAGGTTAGTAACACCTCTTTACACCATTTATTTATAATTTCAAGGGCCAAGTGTGGAATAATTAATTTGTTAGCCTCTGAATTTTTGACAGTCATCTTACTAGCTGAAATAGGCATGCTACAACATTTGAAAAGGTTCAACAAGACTGGAGGACTGAGGTCTCACCCTTTCAAGGAAGTTCCAGCTAAGCCCATAAGGCAGCTTTCTTTCTTTCTTTCTTTCTTTCTTTCTTTCTTTCTTTCTTTCTTTCTTTCTTTCTTTCTTTCTTTCTTACTTGGCACAGGGTCTCACTACAAAGCTCAGAGCTCAGGCTCATAGTGATCCCCCTGTTTTCAGTCTCCCCAGTGCTGGGATTCCAGACATGCCCCATCATGCCTGGTCTCCCTGGCCAGCTCAGTATGCCCATGTTGCACAGCATATGGTTCTGGGGACCAAACCCTGGTCCCTGCACTTGCCTAAGCAGGTGTTTAGTCTGCTGAGATATGTGGCAGGCCCTGGCTGCTATTTTAATATGCTTAGAATTCAACAGTCAGTTAATTATTTGTGGCAACCAAAGCACCTTCTCCTGTTAATATATATTTTGCAATGGCTGTATCATGAGCAGGATTTTGCATAGCCTGATCTGTGCATAACTCTTTATTTTTTTTCTTCCACAAGACATAATTCTATGGATTTAAACATGCTTCAGCTATTCCTTTTCAATCATTTGGGGTCCTAACTTGTCCTGTAAGCTGTGTTAAACCTAAGGTAAAAGGGGCTTTTGTTCCATAGGTAGTGATAGATTTTTTAAATTCTTCTAGGGTCTTAAAGGGTATGGCTTCATGATCTGTTCTGGATTATTAAGAACTTAGAATTCAACAAGAGGGTAGGTATGTTGAAATCCTTCCATGTACACCCACACATGGCTTTTAATTCCAGTCGACATGGAGAAAGAGAGGAGGATTCTACTTCTGAGAGGAGGAAGTTTTGACTTGTGACATAGCAAAATTTCTCTGAGCTGAAGAAATACAAACTGCTGCGTATGATTCAATTGATGTTACTGGTTTTAGCTTGGGCATCTGGGAAACCGAAGCTTCAGCTAAACACTCCCATGGTGGAGAAAGATCTGCTCTGTCCCTGCCCCAGGCAGGTAAGCTTCTTCCTTATCTGACTGAGCCAAGCTAGAAGACTCACACTCTATGGGGGGATGTTGCCTTATTATTCCTTTTTATTTGGGTCTTGGTTTTAAAACAATGCTCAGACCAGAATCATGTGTAGTCCTCTCAGCAGACACAGGTCTATCAAGATATTCCTTGTTTCAGGCCCACAAAAGAAAAGTATAGGAATCCATAATAGAAGGACAACGTGTGAATACATTTATTGTTCTTGAGAAATTATCTGCCTCATGTTTAAAACTAGATACAATTAACACATCTTTTTCTCTTTGGCTTCTTTTACGCCTGTGTTTCTCTCTCTTCTCTTAAACCTATTTCTCTCTTGGCTTCTCATACGCCTTTTCTCTTCCTGTGCTCACAAAGCTAGAAGTCTCTTCTTTCCTATAATCCAGTGCATTTCTTTGGTCCCTGGGTCCCTGTTCAGCTGGCAAATGCTGTATCCCATTCAGCTCTTGATGTTCCCCAGGATGAGGATGGTGAGAGGATGGGGAAAAATGGACAGGAATCGAAATAGAGAAAGCTGGGGCCTGATGGAACCCTCTCTACTGATGAGAAGGAAAGAAGGAAAGAGTAGGAGTAGAAGAAAGCTCCAACAGCTATAGTGCATTTATTTATACACTTGGGAAGTTGAATATCATGTGAAATGTCTCTGCCTACTAGGTGGTCCTCACGGCTTGTCTCTGTCCAACTGTGTTCTTGAGACAAAAGTAGATTATTCATGTAACTTGCCTTGATGAATCTCCAGTTTCAGCCACTCCTCACAGGATATGTATGGAGGAGGAAGAACGAAATCAAAATTTAGTGACCCTTTGTATCTCAAGAATTTCCTCAGTAGGTGTGTCAGTACTCTCTCAAAATTATGAAATATAATTACAATCTTCATTTTCTTCTGAGAAGATAACTGCCTCAGGTGTTTTGAAGTTGTTGATTAGGAAAAAAAAAAACAAAAAACTAAGTGGTAAATCTGATGTCAGGCCTCCTGAACTATGAGTGGGTTCTTCAGGAACTGAGAATAAAGAGCGGTCTTTACCCCACGGATGATATCAGTAAAGCTTGGGGACTAGTGGGAAGTCTTACGAGAAGCTGAGAGGGTGCTAGGCAAGACCGCTGCACCAGTGATGAGCTTCACACGTGGAGAGCCGAGGAAGGACGTGAGGAAAAACTTGCACTGAAAGAGTACACATATATCCAATAGTTAAATATGAAAGGAAGACGTCAGCCTTTCACGTTTGGTTTTCTTCACAATCACAAAGTTTAGATGAGCAAACCTTTTGAAAAATGTTTATATTAGAAATCGCATTGAAAATTAATACTTAGGAATTGTCAAACTTTAAATATTTTCAATATTTTATTAGATGATATAATTGAAATATATACTTTAAGACTGTACCTTATTCAATCTTTCCCCCCCACCCCAGGAAGGGTGCATTTTCCTGGGTGAAGACTTGCTCCAATATGTTTGCGATGTAGGGAATCAGCCTTTGTATGCTTTATCATAAGCTTGTGACTTTCCTTACTACAAAATAAACATTTTTGGGCAATTTGACATCTTTTTTATACAATTGCTTTTTTAAAAATGTGCCATGCTCCAGGAAAGTGAGATATCCTTATGTATTCAATAGCATTTCTACTTTTTCACTGATAATTCTCTTCCCTACTTTTAATTTCAGATTAGGGTTTAAAACTGGGGAAAAAATTAATCTCTGAATAAGTAGAATTAAATACTTGTATTAGTTAGGGTTTTACTTAGAGGAACAGATTATTATCATTATTATTATTATTATTATTATTATTATTATTATTATTATTATTACAAGATATACGATGTGTAAGGAATCACAAGACTGGCTTACCGCAGTCAGCCGCAGAGTCAGATGAGGAGCGTGCAGAGGGCGTCTGAAGAATTCAGTCCCACGGTCTGACTCTCCCTGCAGTGCTCCACCCAGGTCAGCCAACGCGTCTGTGACAGAAGACTAAAGAGTGTGCAATGAACGCTGAAGGATCCAGGCCGGAGGGTGAGGAGTCTGCGCTGCAAGCCAGGTAATGAAGTCTGAGCCGAAAGTGAAGACTGAAGCTCCTCCAAGGAAGTGGACGTTGGACCCCTTCCTCAGCCCCTTTGTATGGTCTCTTTTGCTGAGTCACTCTGGGGTGGGCCCCTTGCATCCTGGGGCTGGCCCTCTGTCCCCACCAGCAGGGAACCAAGTAGACACAATGCCTCAACCACTACAATACTAAAATACGTTTTAGGGCAAGCAAGCGAATGTTTCTTATGTGCATAAAAACTAAAGGTAAAGGAAAACACAATGCATAGCAAAGATTAGCGAAAACTTATTTATCCTGCTAATTTGATATCAGTAGAACTAATTTGCTTTTCACAAAATTTCTTTGAATTCATGTATTGAATTTTACCATGCTAATATGTTTCTTTTGTAGTGTCATCTCCTTAGAACCAGTATATCTCTGGATAAATTTAAATGGACTTTAATAGACAATACAGTTATTTTCAAAAATCATGTACTTTTCAAAACAGTTTGCCCAGTTGGGTTAGCAATAACAATAAGAATGTTACTAAAAAGACACTAAAATGTTTTGTATTACTAGTTTATGAATGAAAAAATCACTAAAGAACAATTACTTTGCACTTTCACTGCTAATGGGGACAGAGAGACTAGCTTTCTTATAGTGCCCAGTGGAGGTCGCATCTCCACGTTAGCAGTGCCTACGTCATTTCAGTCAGAGCCCATTAACAATCACACCCTTTACCCGCCTCATTCCCAATTGCTCTGCTAAGAAGACCTGTTTGAAACTTCAAGGCTGGTGTTGTCAGTGTCTGGGTCTGTGTGAGAGGAAATTTGGAAAGGAACTAGCACAGGACAGTGCCAAGGGTTTGCCAGGAGAGCTCGCAGGGAACACTCATCTCAGTTCAGGGGACCGGAGTTCCTATTCGGTGGCCGCAGAATGCTACGTGATGGCAACGCTGTCCTCGCTGGTGTTCCCGTCTCCAAGCTGCCTCTCAGGGCACCCTTCCTCACCCATGGGAAGACCTCAGCCAATAAACAACCCTGGGGTTCCAAAGCCAGATCCCCTTTTCTCAAGACGGGAAAATTCTTGTATGATTTATGCAAGCACTCCCTCTACCCAGCTGTATCTCTTAATAAGCTCCTACACCCTCAGCTGCACAAACTCAGCATTGTGCAGTACTGGGAAGGCTCAGAATCTGGGTCGTGATTGTACAGAAATCAAAAAGAAAGTGGGTTCTTGGATCGCAGCTCCATGAGGCAGCACTTGCCTCGCGTAACTGACAGCCTAGGTTTGAGCCTGAACGTGAGAAAAATAAAAAAAGAAAGTGGAGTTTTAGTTTTGGATTTATCTCTTCATTCTCGTATCCACTAATTAGATCACTCATTTACCACACATGATTTATTTTATTTATTTATTTCTATTTTTTTTATTTACTCTTTGTGGCTGGCTCAGCCCACCCTCGGGGCAGGGATGGTGTGGCATGCAATGCCAGGGATTGAACCGAGGTCCCTGAGGTTTCTTAAGCTTGCTTAAACAGGTGCTTAGCGCTGAGCTATCTTACCAGCCCACCACTCTCTTTCATAATTATTAGTTTATTAAAATATTATCATAGTTTCATTTTGTTTTAAGAGATAACATTTTATGTGAGTACCCCTGAGAATGCTAAAAGACTCAGGGTCAGTGGGGAGACACCAAAAGGAATTGCAAAGCTTGACCTTCACAAACCCAAGGCTCCTGTCCTGCACCATCCAGCTGGCACACTATCCAAAAGGGCTCTCGTCCCCTGAAGAAAATAAACATGTGACAACTTCTCTGAGCTCTTCTTTGACAGGTTATAGAAGAATCTGTGTGTGAAACAGACAGAAGTGTATTTGGAAGAATTAAGTACTATCATAAAACCTTATATAAAGGAAGGCATACTGGGCGGAGGCAAGAGGCTTAGTGTAGAAGCTTCTTACAGTCAAGAAGGAAGAAGAGAAAGTGGATTTAGAACAATGAGCATTCCTGAGGTGTGGTGACACAGAGGTTGTGTGTTAGAACATGAAGCAGGGGTTGGGGGGAGGGGGGGAGTTGTCAAGGAGGAAGGAGATGTGCTTGCCCAAAAGGTGCCAGGTAGAAGCCCTGTGGAACTTCGGCTTCAGCAGCATGGTAAAGGCCAGGCCAGTTACTCAGAGTTTTCACCAGGACCCTGGCTGATACTGGAGAGGCCTCAGTTCACTGCCATGCAGGGAGCAAGTGGGGCTCAGCTTGCAGCAGATGGGTGAGAAGGAAGAGCCTGCACCTGTTGTCTTCTGCTGGGGGAGAGGAGATGGAGAAACTGGAACTGGCCATGTGACACCTCCACTGTGGACTGCGCTGAGCAGCCACCAACGGAGATGCTTTATAAAGAGTCTGGACTTGTGCTGAGACCCCTCTCCAGGGTGATGGGTGGCAGCTCAGTGAACTAAATTTTTGTTCATTACATTATGCTCATTCAGACATTTCTTCCAGGAAAGAGCAATCAAGGGTACTTGTTAATAATAAATAACCATCTGATTTTAGATGACAAACAGCAATCTACTTAGTAGACCAGGGCTCACTGCAGCAGATTTCGCATGGATCAGTACACAGAATACAAATATCACCCCTTAGAGTCTCCTCATTTTTGGATAGATTGGCAACTTGAAGTAGTTTTTTCTACATACTCAGACTTAAGTAAATCTGCACAACTAAAACTTGGATATTTCTAGAAATTGTAAGATTCCATCAAAATATTGTAGTGTTTTGGCTTTTGAAATAATAAAAATGTAGATATAAAATACTTCTATATGCCTAAGGAGCACCAACAAGGAAAATTGAAAATCTAATAGTTCAGGGCCAGTGAGATAGCTCAGGGGACTAAGTGTCTACTTAGGCAAGCATAGGGACCAGGGTTTGATCCCTGACACCACAAGCCATGCTGGCCCCACCCCCAGGCATGTTGAACTGGCCACTGAGTCTGGGCACGGTGGCACATGCCTATAATCCCAGCACCGGGAAGTTGAAAACAGGAGGATCACTACAAGTCCAAGGTGCACAGTGAGACCCTGTACTAAATAAATTTAAAAAGAAAAAGAAAATCTAATTGTTCATATAATCCAAAATTCTATCTCTAATTTTTTTTTTCTTTTTGCAATAAGGTTTCACTATGTAGTTCAAGCTGTCCTTGAACTGTGTAGCCAGGCTTGCCTTGAACTTGCAGCAATCCTCCTGCCTCTACCTCCCCAGTGCTGGGATTATGGGAGTGGGCCACCACATCTGGCCTTCTAATACTTATAAGAAAAATTTCTGCAGTGTACTGATTGAACTAGAAGAGGCAATATGGCTTTCCACTGGTCATCAAATGTCATTGTCAACTGCACTCAAAGTATTGACAGCTGACTTGAACAAGCAATTATTAAATATTTTTCTTAGTACTTGGTAGTACATTTTTGTATATTGTCTGTCTTTTTGGCTAATAAAGGGTAAGTATTAAATACTTTAAGTGTCTACTAAATGTCAGGTATAATCACAGACTGTTTGTGTGAACCACTTAAGCTCCTCTTCAGATGATAATAATAATAATAATAATAATAATAATAATAATAATAATGGTAATAATAATGATGGTGCAGGCATGCCTGTAAGCACCAAGAGGGGAAATGCCACACAGTGATGATCCTGGACTCCCAAGGGAATTCCACAGCATGTCCTCTTTGGGTTCATTGCCTTTATTCATCTGCCTTGCACATCACATTGTAGTTTACTGCAAGCCTTTAAAACTAGATGGAGATTTCTTACTGTTCTAATTCTATGTGAAACATGTATTACATATAAAATAAATTTGTTTAGAATTAATGAAAAGAATATACAGAAAGTTTGACTTATGATATTGTTGAAATGAAGACTGAAAATAACAGTTTTCTTTTTGCTTAGAATAGATAGGGGCTGAAACACTTAAAAGAAACAGAAAATCAGGTGAACACAGCCTGGGCTACACAGGCAGATCCTAGCTCAAAAAGCAAAAACGGGAGCTAGGGAGATAGCTCAGCAGTGAAAGTGCCTGCCTGGCAAGCACAAGGACCCAGGTTCGATCTCCAGCATCACATGCCATGCTGCCCTGGCACTGGACAGATTGGTGCACACCTGTAATCCCAGGGCTGAGGAGGTTGAGCCAAGAGGATCACTATGAGTCTGAGCTGCTTAGCAAGATCCTGTAAAAATAAATAAGTGAGTAAATGATTTTTAAAATAAAGCAAAGGAAGGGTTTTGGATCTTCTCTGGATGTTCTGCATTAAGATGGTTGGTTGTCCCATGGTATTGCTGGTGTCTCTTTGGTTGGCTTTGCTCTCTATTCTGCATAGGCCCTTGTGTCCTTGAGGATGGCCCTGGATGAGCTTGTGTCCTTCTCTGTCTGACTTTAGACATGTCCCTGCCACTAACAGCATAGAATGTCCCCCTGGAGTCACGTCCTGAGGCACTGCATTTCATCCCACACGGTCACTCCTTGGGTTACTCCTAATGACCGAACTGTGAGACGATGGCCAATGTGCTCTTGTTGCTTTTTTTCCTTTTAATAAGGTTATTAAAGGCACAAAATCCTATCAGCCATTTGTGTGCACAGTGTAATAAAGCTGGTCGCAATCAAATCAATTTTAAAATGGCTGATTAGGGAAACACGTTTTCTAATTCATAAGTTCAAGCCAAATTTAAATAGGGGCAACTGACATACATAATAAAGAGAATCCAATTTTACTTAGCTTCACATTTTTAAATAACATTTATGGATATTATTATATGTGCCTGATGCATAGTAAGCCATTTAATGATCCTTGCTATCTCGCTCCTCAATCTCCACTCATTTTACAGCTGAAGACTTGGTCACCAAGAGTGGCTGGCCCCCTCTGCGGTCCCATGGCTGTGCATGATGCACTGTGGCTCTGGCACTAGCAGCCCCCTCCTTTCCCTTTGCCCTGTCTTCATCTCTGATTGAAGGTGCTTCATCTTTCCCTGCACCCGTCTTCCCACCTCAGTGCCCAGTCATCCAAAAGGAGGTGAGCTATATCACTAAAATACAGAGGACACACATTGGTGAACGGATGCGCCATTAATAAACCTATTGGCAGTGCAAAGAATTAGCACCCTCAACTACAGAACCCCAGATTAAAGACATTTGAAAAGGAACTTCTGGTAAAGATACTCTGCTTACAGTAGGTGGTCATAAAGCAGCAACAAATCTTTGATATCAGGTCCATCTATTCCTCCTGAAGCAGAAGGACGTGTTATCTCTCAAATATAACAAGATTTTAAGATTATATATATATATATATATATATATATATATATATATATATATATGACTTGCTATGGGCCAACATAGAGTGATTACTGAAAGTTACAGCTATAAATACACAGTTTTAACTCAATATTTGTCCTGCTAGAAAACTGTCTGAGTTACGCTACTTTTATTGCTGGGACAAATACCTGACACCCAAAATGAGGGAAGGAAAAGTTTATTCAGCTCACAGTTACTGGAGGTTTCAGTCCATGCTCAAATGGCTCTAAAGCAGAGCAATACATGGCAGAGGGCACCCAGTTCATGGCGGTGGAACAGCAACAACTGTAACATAACTGATGTGGAGGGAGATTTGTTTCTCTGTCTTATATTACATTCATATATTACTCAGATAGCCTGAGCTCTCTGCCTCAGGCCACACCCATTGTGCCATTGTGCCAGCAGTACTCAGAACCATAATCTCATCCTTGAATCACCCTTAATCCCAGTGGATTATGAGTTAATCTCAAACACTAGAAGTCCCACCTCATGACTACATGAGGCTTTGGGAGGGACAATTAGACACAAATCATAACAAAAGCCTACAAAATTCTAATCTAAAAAAAGAGATATAGTTTTAGGGCTGGCCAAATAGCTCAGCAGATTAAAGCAACGGCAAGCAGGCACAAGGGCTGGTGGCTTGGTCCCTGGCCCGCTATGCCTGCCCTGCCCCTGGGGCAAGCTGAGAAGGCAATTGAGACTGGGCATGGTGGCACACCTGTAATTCCAGCTCTTGGGAGGCTGTAAACAGGTGGATCACAATAAGTACAATCTAATAGAGAGACTCTGATCATCCTATAGACCCTTCCCTAAAATACAAAAAAAAAAGAAGAAGAAGAAAAAGAAGAAGAAGAAGAAGAAGGAGAAGGAGAAGGAGAAGGAGAAGGAGAAGGAGAAGGAGAAGAAGAAGAAAGAAAGAAAGAAAGAAAAAAGATACAGTTTTGATAATCACATTGCTGCCCAGATCCTAGAAAACCTACCAAATGCTAACTAATCTAAGATAACGATCTGCTTTTTAATCACAGCACTGCTCAGATCATTTTTCATGTCCTCACAACCCTCATAAAACTCCAATTTCTCTCCCTGACTACACAGTCCCTCAGACCCCCAAGACAAGCAAAAGCTCTTGTCTTTTCTACCTTCACTGTGTCTTGGTAAATTCTTTTGTTGGGCCACACGACCAGGCATGCATAGGCTGGCTTGCATGAGGTGCCCGATGTCAAAGATATGTAGTCACCAGACAAGGTCAGAGGATGTTCTGACAGCTGCAGTGAGGAACCTGAACACCCAACATAACTTAGAGAAGAGTTCGGTAGGTTCTCTAACTTCCCTCAAGGAAAGAGAGTTTCTGAGACTAGACAGTAAGGGGATGGGGATGGTTTTATTAGGGAGAGTCGATACTGTGAGTAATGGGTTCCTAAGAGAAAGGTTCCAGATATTTATGGGCAAAGAGTCAAGTACTGTAATTATGTTACAGAAAGTAGACAGAACATGGGAAGAAATAGCACAGGAGAGGTTTCAGAGGCAGTTTATTACACGAGGGAGCCTGAGTGGGATCTCCCCCAGAGAGTCAGAGCCACATCCTCTGGGGTCTCAGGGCTTTTATGAGAAAGAAAGTGGAGAGGTGCAAAGGCAGATTTGTGTGATTTGAGTGTTGAGTAACATCATGGGTTGCTGAGGGCATTTAAAAATTGCAAGTCATATTGCAAGGCCATCAGTTACACAAAAGTGGTAAAATCAAAGGTTATGGAATTGAAGGAATCTTCCACCATCAATCAGGCTTGCCTAGACATGTCTTCTAGGCTTTTCTGGCATTCTTGGTGGGCTTTTTTTTTTTTTTTTTGTCAGATTTTGATTTAAACTTTTAATTTTCCTTTCAATTATGTGTGCACACACACAACTATAAGAAAACAATAGTTAAATTTAGTGCAGTTAAAGGGAAAAGTCTTCTCAGAGAGAGTGGATTTGTGCCAACAGAAAAAGAAAATTAGTACAGACAGGGACAAGAACATGGCAGAGGGCAGGGAAGAAGTTGGGCTTTAGGATTTGAGATTTAATGTACATTTTTGTGGTGCCTGGAGTTGAACTCAGGACCTTGTACTTGCCACACAAACACTTAAGCCACTGTGCTATCTCCCCACCTCTGGCTTTAGAGTTTGCAAACGTGCCTTCAGCCTAGAGTACCTCTCTCTGGTTCTTGCAGGATATGATTGACAACAGGGGACAAGTGCTCGGGCATCTTGTTTACACCTACTGCACATGTCCTTTCCCCACTGTCATTCACTAATCATATGCATGATGTGCAGTCCTTGCTTATGCGCTGTGAACAACTAGGAGATGTCACTGCAGACCATGCTAAGGCATCTAACACTCAGGCACCCTGACCTGCAACTTTAGGTCTTTCCAGGGGTATTTGTTATTCTTATTCCTTCTTCCCTTGGAAGAGAGGAGGGGATGACCATGCAGTACAGCTTAAGTTCAGGTGAGTGGAGGAGAGTGGTCTCCTGATCATAGTTTTACCATCTGCACACTGGAGACCAAAAGTGTCAGTCCAAAGTCTGGAGCTCATTGTAGTGCTCTGTGCAAGTCTGTATCAGGAGGCCAGTGGTTCTGTGGCAGAATATTGAATAATCTGTAATGAAGGCCAAGGCTTCTACACCAGAAAGGTAAAGAGTACCATGTGGAAGCCAAACAGTCTGCACCAAAAGCTAGAAAGGGAAGACCAAGCTGAAGGTGGACTGAAGCTCCTCCGAAGAACCGGCAATCAGGACCATGGACAGAGCTCGGAGGTCTAAGCCTCTGGGTAGCAACTGCAAGGACCTGGGTTTGGGCAACTATACTGCATGCCATGCTGTGAGACAGGAGAATCACTGAGTCCAAGCTGCATAACGAGACTCTATACAAATAACAGAAAAGGGGGCTGGGGAGATAGCTCAATGGCACAAGTGCCTACCTGGCAAGTGCAAGGTTGTGAGTTCAAACTCTGGTCCCACAAAAACCAAAAACAAAAAGCAAGAAACACAAAAGAAAGGAAGGAAGGAAGAAACAACAGCAGTCAGTCCTCCCTAATTCCTCATATCCCTTTTATTCTATGCTGGCTACCTGGCCTAAGAGGGTAGATGGGAGTGCGGTGGGGTGGGGTAGGGTTGTTGCATCAGGAACCCTCTGCCTTTTGCACAGCTCCAGGATGAATACAAAGTAAGGACCCTGGCCCCTTATTTAACCTCCTAAACTTCTCAGGTTGAAACAGTCTGTGAATCATAACAGCATCTAAAAGTTACACCTGGATTTTTTTTCCACTAAAGCAATAAGGCAACGTAATTTTGCAGCTGTTTTGGTGCATGACTGCAGTGCTGCAGAAAAATTTTGCTATTTTATTGTAAAAGTGACCTCACGAGTTGGGCTTATCTCTTATGTCCGTCTTCCAGATGGGCTCAGGGAGCATCAGTGACAAAGAACTCTGCCTCTGAGGTAAGTCTCAGTCCTCACTTAAATGTAAAGTTTCTTTCGCTGTTATTTTGTTTTGTTTGCAGACATTTCCCCGTAAGAAGTTTTCAAAACTACCTTGAAACCATAATCCCACAAGGGCCGGCTGCCTGCCACATAAATGCCAGGAGTGGGTTGCCTTTGGCTCCACTGCATGCCTGCTCCTTTAGTGTCTATAGTGATGAAGGCATTGTGCTTGAAGCCTGGCTGAGGACACCCACTCTTGCGCCTATGCTCACTTCTAAATCACTCTGAAGGGACTGCGGGTCAAGGGGATGGCTTTCTCCAAAGGCTTTTGGTTGAGTAAGAGAGATAGTTTTCAGCAAATCTATTGTGTGATAAAATTCTCCCCCTTCTGTTGAATTCGTCCTGTGACATTTCTCTGTGCCCTAAGGCTAGGCTATACACTCTGCCTCTTCTGTGAGACTTGACTTCTGACTCTGTCCTCCATAAGAAGAAAGAAAACTCATTATGAAGCTTTACTTTTGATTCTGCCATTATGAGAGGCATTGCAAACAACCCCAGCTAGGCATTTCCTTTTATCATCTTGATTGGGTAATTAATTACAGGGGATCGGAGTTAAAGAAATATTGGGACTGCTATGAGTTATTTTTTAAAGCAAATGTTTTTCAGATTTGGCTATAATTCTATAGCTACCATTTAAAAGATGTAAGATTATTAAGCCTTTCCAAGCCTGCACAATAATAAAAGGA
>PVKN010029349.1:0-13015 GCA_004027915.1 Capromys pilorides
GGGCTCTCTGGGGAGGGGGCTGAACACACGGAAAGCTTTCGCCTGCTCAGGCTCCGCTTGTGGTCAGCATTGGCATTATTAGCAATGCTGCATGAGAACAGAGAACCATTTTTATCAAATGTGGTGCTAAGTACAGAAACCCTGTGATAGGTATAGGTAACTGGAAAGATTGGGGGTGCGTTAGGGTAGGTTACTAAAAATACAAATTATAATACTGCACATACATGGTTCACAAAATGCCTGTCCAGTTACTTCTAAGTTTGTAAGTTTGTTTGAATTAAAGCCTCCTAAGATCTCTCTCTGGAGATATTTTACAGTGCACTGAGCTGTAGTTTTCTTTCTTGCCATGTTTTTTGGTGTTGTTTTCTTCTCTCTTCATTTTGCCAATCTGAACCTGTGGGCTGTGAGCAGAAAATAAACTATGGCTTACAGAGCTTCTCAGTCACAACTCAGAATTCCAGGGAGGTGCAATAAAGGTACAGAAAATAAAATGTGCTGAGGTTACCATGACTCCAGAGCTCAGAGATACCCAGGGGAAAAGGTACTCAGTGCATTTGTCAGCCTTCTGACACTATAACAAACACCGATGAGAAGTCAACTTAGAAAGATGAAAGGTTTATTTTGATTCACAGCTTTGGAGGCTTCAGCCCAGGACAGGCTGCCCTGTTGCTTTGGGACAGTGGGAGGCAGTGGGTCATATGGGAGCACTGGGGACACAGAGCTTGCCCCTGGGAGATGAAGGAAAGGCTGGAAAGGAGACGAGAGGGAGGGGACAGCAAGTCTCACAGTGTCCATCACCAGTTTCCTCCCAGCTCCTCGCAGATTTCAACCTGCTCCCAGCAGCACTGTGCTGAAGACTCAGGGCCTTTGGGGGACACCGGGGATCTACCCCACAGCACTCGCGCTATAAACCTTCCCTTAGAGCTTAAGCTTTTCCAAGACCAGACTCCCAGTCCTCTCTGTGACACTGAAAACCGACCTTTATAAATGCTTTATCTTCTTAGTATGTAAAAATCCTACGACAGTCTTTGAAATTTTATAAGAGCTCCAAAGGTGTTGGGCTAGCGTTCTCAGACAAAGCGATTTTGCAATTGCATCTTTTTGCCACATGAGGGCGCTCTCTGGAATGATACTCAGGTCAACCCTGAGGCAACTTAATGTTTGGGAAGAAAAGACAAAACAAAGCAAAGCCACGGCAGAATTCCGACGCTAGTGTCATTTCAGTTTGGCCTGATTGTAGATTTTCCTGATTTAAATATAATGTGGAGCAAGCTCGTGATCTGAAAGCTTCCTGGGGAATTGTAGTCTCAGTGCACTAGGCCCTTTGTTTTCAGCCACTTTTCTTTGGTTAGGGCTAGCTTATAAACATGAATATGTGCTCATTCATAAATACATTTCTTTCCAATTTCTCCTAAAAATATAAGGCACCAAAATAAAACTACTGGAGGACTCTGCAGAGACAACACTGTCTTGCTTGTTCTGAAAAAGCTTTCACAGAGGGAGTGTTTTCCAGTGATCTTGTAGAAGATAGGATTTAATTATTTTTCTGAGTTTAGACTAAAAAAGCTGAAGCAGGCCTTAGACATCTACCCGTTGGTCTCGCGTTTTTGTAGTGTGGGCACACTGAGACCCACAGAATTAAAATGCTTCCCCGAGGTTCACGGCCAGTTGCTGCAACCTCTTGTCTTGCTCCTTGGGGTGTGAGATGTCTTTTTCCTCTTAAGGGAACAACAGACTTTCAGACGAAAGACCTACCTGAGCCCAACAGGTCTGAACACAAGCAAGAATACCAAATTGATGATTTACTACATGAAAAATGTTTGTGGGTCCAAGCATAATTTGGAGACGGGGAGGGTGCTAGGGACTGAACCCTGGGCTCTGTGCACGCTAAATTCATGCTCTGCCAGCAAGCTGCAAATGCAGCCAGGGAGATATGGTTGCGTTGCCATTTGAAGTCTGTAACACTCATGCAAAAGAAAAATAGCCAGAGCTTAAGTGCTGGGATACAGTTCAGATATGTTTCCGTTAACTGGTGGATATTGGTGCGTGGCCTGTTTCTCTCACTCTGTGGGAGGCCCAGGCGGATACCTCTGTCAGAAATCTATTAGAAAGAATGGGGGATTTGCAGTCAGGATGCATTAAGGATGACCTTTGTGTCCAGTGTGGAATAAACTTCTACCCACTGACTTCCTTATCTCAGCTTGGACCCTTGGAAGGAGCAACAATGCTTTCACTGCCTTGTAAACGGGAAAGAGAATTTATAACGAGAAATTTGAAACTGAAGTGGGCTTGGTGTGGCCTAAGCCCTTCCAAGAACAAATAAACAAACCTTTAGTTTAAAGTCTTGTATTTTACAACAGCTTTCTTGACCCTGGTTACCTCATGATAATCTCCTTGTGAGGTACCAGGGAAGGAAGAAATCTTTGTGTCACTTCCTGCTTTCTCTTTGATTCCCAGCCTATGGGCCCTGGTCCTGCCCAGTCAATGAAGCAGGTACCAGGGAATCCTTCTAGATAGAGAGGGAGCTGCTGATTGTTTCATAGCAGGACTGCTAGGCCAAATAATGAAGAGGCCCGAGCCAGGTGCAAATAGGGGTGCTTGGATGACCTAAGAGCCCTTTGAGCAGATTTAATTGTTAAAGAAGACACACCCTCCTTTTTCACCACAAGTCCATTGAGTCTGTGTAATCTTACAAAGGTCTGCATCTTTCATACTGCTTCTCCTGTCTTCCCTCACTCCTTAGCTTTTGGTTTGGGTGGCTGAAGTAAGTGGCTGAGGAAGGTTAAAATGTCTACTGCACTGTGTTGGCTCCTTGAGCCCCGCACTTTGGGGTTTGGTTTTGCCGAGCAGAGCAGAGTCTGGCTGGCAGCTATCTTGTGCCTCTTCCCACAGGGCAGGCAGCTGGGAAGAGGAGGATGGAGAGGCAGGCAGGGAGAGATGTGGTGCCCTGCCCTGCGTGGAGGGCAGCAGGCAGGGAAGGTCTTGGGGGCAAGGGTCTGTGACAGAGAGGGGCTTCTTTCCTCTCCATGTCCAGACTACAGGAGCCCTGCCCTTTTATTATGCTTCCAGGGAGTGTGATTCCTCTGAGGGTAGACACTTTTCTTAGAGCTCCATTTTAAGAGGAAACGCTGTTTCCTTAAATGTAAGCCAGAAGGCTGTACCTCACAGTAAATAGTGTAATTGTCTGTCAGCTCACCTTGTGAAGATGGCTTTTGGCCTGCATAGTAGCGACTTCTGTGAAGAAAATCTGAAGCAAAGATTCTGAGAAATGTGTGGTGGCTTCCTCATCCCTAGCAGGTGGAAGGACAGGTGCAGGGAAGGGCCTGGCATCTGGGCTCTTTACCCGGAGGCCCCAGCCACAAAGGGCTTGTCTCTAGAGGGGACGTTGTTTTCCATGAATTCCAAGTACATCTCATGAATTCACTGATCCGTGCTTTTGTTTTGTCGCATTTTGTCTTTCAGATGCTGAGGGGTGGGATATGAGCAGAATGTGTCACCTGCATGGAAAGCCTCCTCACAGCGTGAGGCTGGGGGAGGGCAGGGCAAGGGGTGAAGAGGAAGGAAGTACGCTCTGTGCTCCTGCGAATCTGCCAGAATGAAACCTATTGATCTGTATGACCAGGAAAAAAGTGGAAAATGGTCTTTGTGATGGTGTATAACAGGACCAACTATCGACGGATCAATAAATGGAGATAAGCAAAAATAAGAGCATTAAGTAAAGCCAGAGATTAAAATTAGAATGTCAAAATCCATGTTGGAAAATCATGGGCCAAGGTTCAGACCTGAGCTTAAGTTGATGCCGAATCCTCAGAGTGAAGCAATACGTGATCGGTTGTGAAATTCACGGGGTTCCTGAGATTCACAGGAAAGAAGCCAAGACTATAGAGTGTCAGGGGAGCATGGCCGTGACCAGTTCCAAAGCTGGTGACACGTTTCTTCCCTGTGTGATGTGGGGACATCTGTGACAGCGCAGGCAGTGGTCCCTTGGGCTGAGCTTCTCACCTTGCCTTTTCATAAGGACAATAATCTAACGCTACAGCTCAATTCTATAAAGGCGTAGAGGCTGAGGAATTTTGTTAGTAGGTAGAAAACCACGAAAATCATCACTCTTCCCCCAGTAAAGAGAAAAAGCCACATGGTGCAGAAAATCATCACGGTTGGTGTTGGACCTTGAGTGAACTCACAGGGCAAGGTAATCAAAACAACTGGATTCCCAGGGGTGTGCAGGGCCCACAAACTGCTTCTCTTTGGGCAGAGAAGAGAGAGCAGGAAAGAAGAAGAAACGGCAATCCTGATGAGTTCTTAGAAGCTGGGCGGTAGAGCACATCTACTGGGCTGACTAATCAATGGTCTTGGTCTGCCTGGGGATAAGGATGTCCCTGGGATGCAGGACTTTCATACTCAAACTGGGAAAGTCCCAGGCCTATCAGGACAAGACCTTGGGCCCCTTTACTCATAACTCCGCTTGGAGCTCATCAGTCAAAACAAGGACAAGGACAAACACTGTCCCAACCAAATCAAGAATGCCTCCCACTCCCCAGTGCCCTTCCTCAGCAAATCCAGATTCTTCTGAATCCTCCGCGAGACTCATTTCTTGCTTTGAAGCTTCATGGTCTCCAGTGGGAGGATAGACTTTCTTTTTGGCTGATTTGTTGCTGATGAATTTATTAATGTTTGCTGATAATCTTGATTTTGTGCTACCTGGCATGGCTCCTTGAAGGTGACCATCTGGTCTCCCCTGAGTCCCAGGTCCCATGTCTCATTACGCATAGGTATGTCTTCCAACACAAAGCACTGTGAGATGCCACATGGAGCTCAGTAACTACTGTTGGTTTGCTACATTGCTTCAGAATTACCCTTGACTTACTCTGGTTCCCTTAACTCCCTCACTCCTGTCAGTTTTGCACCCATAAACCTAGGAGATTCATAATCTCAAGTTCTGGTTATTTAGGTGAAATCTATAGTAAAAACTCTGAACCCATCTCTAAGTTGTAGGTGTCAGCATAGGACAAGTTTTTGAAGCATTTGCAAGCTCACGAACACTGCAGAGTTCCCAGTTAATTACATGGAGGTAGAGCTCGCATCTGTGGGGGCTAGGGCCTAAATTGTCTCCCACGGTAGGAATATGACTAAGAACATAGGCATCAATGGGGTGGCGAAAAGGCGGGTGCATCCTGGATGGTGTGAGCCCTTTCATCTGCTTCACGAAGAACCTGGAGTCATGAAATTATGGTGGATCTCCTTTTCTCCAGGCTTATCTCTGTACCAAATAAGTTGCCTGCTTTATCTGCTCAGAAATATACTTGGGAGAAAATGAATGGTTAAAGGATGTCTGGGATACTTTTCTCTTGTTGCCAGGACAAAATACCCAACATTCAAAATTAAGAAAGGAAGGGTTTACAGGTTGGAGGTTTCAGTCCATAATCAGCTGGCTCCAATGCAGAGGGTCACAAGGCAGGTGGCAGTTGTTCATGGTGGCTGAAAATAGAAAGGGCGAAGGGAGGAGCTGCAGCTGTGGCAGCTAGCAAGCCTCTCTCTCTTCCTCATATAGTATGCAGGTTACCCACCACAGGGCAGGTGTAGCGCTGACATCCATAACCCAGCATTGGATCATGAATTAATT
This sequence comes from Capromys pilorides, assembly GCA_004027915.1. Classification (NCBI taxonomy): domain Eukaryota; kingdom Metazoa; phylum Chordata; class Mammalia; order Rodentia; family Capromyidae; genus Capromys; species Capromys pilorides. The sequence continues at coordinate 5,624 of PVKN010029349.1, forward strand.
ACAATCTCCAGAAGTCTGCCTCATGACTGCATGAGGCTTTGGGGGACTAACTAGATATAAACCATAACTAAAGACTAATTGTGTCTCATTGAAGGTTTTCTCCTAAGAAACAACAAAATCCTAAAATGTGCATAGAGAGCCAAGGCTCTGGAATGAAGGGATCTAATAACAGGACACCTATATACTTCTCCCAGGTGTACTTCGATTAAATTGATCTTCCATATATAAACAGAGTTCATATTTTGTGCAAAGAAAGTCAATGTTGATTGGACAGCTGATGAATTCTCCAAGCCTGTCCTTTGGCCCTGTCCATTGAGTAGCGAATGGCTCACTCTGCTGCAGCCTGACATCAGGAACACTATCTAATGATGGCTTGCTAATTGATCATCTTCAGAAGGGTCAGTTTCCGGCCTCATGAATTGCCTTGGGGCTGTCTCAGAGGCTGTCTCCTGGGATAGGAAAGAGAAAGAAGGCTCTTGGCAAAGCAATTCTCAACTCTCCCATACTTGTCATGCTGAGGTTGTCCTCATGGTGTCTGTATTGTTACAAAAATGGACAAGATTCTGGGGTGTGATAATCAATTTGTATGGCAACTGCTTATTCAGCTGACAATCTTATCGCATGCCCTAGAGGTCCCCCAAATTAGCTATTTATGGCCACCACAGATTCTCTGTGGCTATGCAGAAGAAACACTCCAAGCAAAAACATTGTATTATTGCACTTTTTCTTTCAAAACCTGAAGAGTTGAGCTGATCACTTAGCTTCAGGCTGGGCCAATGCTGACACCAGAAGGAGGCTGAGGGTTCCTGGTGATCCCTTCTGGGGTCATTCTCCATGCTCAGCCTTGTAGATGAGGGCAGATAAAGAAAAGTAAAGAGGAGAACATCAAATCCTAAATGAGTAGCGTTCTCCTGCTCAGGTCTGGCTCAGAGGTCACCTAAGACAACCCATATGTGCCTACTTATGAATGGGATCCCAGCCTTTCCAGCTTCTCAGAGAACAGGGCAATGAGCTTCCAAGAAAGAGGAGATGCCCGCCAAAGACTGAACTGCCAAGACAATGAACCGAAGCCTGAGAGAGACCCGTGGAAGTAGAGGTCTGTTGAAGATGGGACGCTGCTACCCCAGACTTGCCCAGGACATAGGGACAGTACAAGTTCATTTGTGAGACGATGTGTATTAGTAATCATTTCTTTTTTCATGAAATGTGTATACCATGGTTTATTTATCTCTTTTTACTTGATTGACCTTTTAGTTTTTTCATTTTGGGGGTTATTAAGAAACAAGGAAGCTATGAATATTTTTGGAAAAGTCCTTTTGTGGATACGGTTACATGTTTCTTAGGAATATACTTATGGATAATGAGGGAGGGAGATATTTATTTTTACTATGAACTGCCAGTGTGCTTTTAAAGCGAGTATACCATTTCACACTACCACAAATGATATGAATTCTAATTGCTCCATGTTTCAGTGACACTTGTATTGTCAGTATTTGTAATATTAATAGCTACAGTAGGTTAGGAGCTGTTACTTAGGAGTATCTTGCTGCATTTTTTTAACGTGTTGGGTTGTTACAGGGTCTCATTATGCAGCTCAAACCCATAGTGATCCTCCAGCTTTCAGCCTCCCTAGTGCTGGGGTCACAGGTACGTGCCATTAGGCCTGGACTCTGTGGCTAGCTCTGCTTGCCCTAGAGCTGGGGCTGGAGCAGCATGTGGTGCCAGAGATCGAATCGTGATCTCTGTGCTTGACTAAGTTTGCCTAAGCAAGCACTTTAGTCCACTGAGTTATCTTGCTGGCCCTTTTGTTGAATTTTTGAGAAATAAACTTATAAGGTTATATTTGCATGTAAAATACATTTTAAGTATACACCTTGATGAGTTTTAAAAGACGATATAGCTACCTGTATGAACACTTATTGTCTTAGTTACTGTTTACTCGTTGCTGGGACAAATACCAGACACTCAAAATGAAGGAAGGAAAGGTTTATTTAGCTCACAGTTGCTGGAGGTTTCAGTCCAGACTTGGCTGGCCCAAGGCTGAGTGGAACAGGCAGAGAGCATCCAGTTCATGCCGGCAGAACAGCAACAATCTTGACAGAGGCAACAGACCAACCAGAGCACAAGAGAGCAACAGCATCAGTCTGTCTCTCTGTCTCTCTTTATATTACATTCAGGATCTCTGCCTCAGCCTGTCCTTAGGCTACACCAATAATCCCAGAAGTACTCAGACTCATAGTCCCATCAGTACTAGAACACATAATCCCAGTGGATCATGACTCAAGTCTGAAACTCTAGAAGTCCCTACCCCGTGATTCATGAGGCTTTGGGGAGACAACTAGACATAAACCATAACACTTTTATAATAATCGAGATATAATATATTCCCATCATTCATGTTCCCCATTAGTCAATAGTGTCCCACCTTATTGCAATTCAGACAAAGACTGATGGGCTTTGTAATTATTGGTTAATTTCTTTTTCTAAAATTTCATGAGAACAATACTTTTTGTTTACTCTGCATGATGCTTTTCAGTTCTAGCTATATTACTATTTTTTAATAAGTAGGATTTCATCAAATGAATGTAGTAAAATATTCCTTCACTCATTGATATGCATTTGTATGGTTTGCGTATTTCGACTACTACAAATAGAAGTGCTTCTGTGGACACAATAGAAATAATAAAGTAATGAATTATGAAGGTACACAAGGTTTATGTATTGTATGCAGGGTCTCACTACACAGCTTGGACTCATAGTAATCCTCCTGTTTTCAAGGCCTGCTCCACCACGCTGGGCTTCAGTCAATGGCTCAGTGCGTCCAGGGGTGCGGCCAGCGCTGCATGTGGTGCCGGGCATTGAATCCCACTCTCTGCGCTTGCCTAAACAGGTGCTTAGGCTACTGAGCTATCTTACTGTCCTTAAAGCTATACAAGGCTTAGTTAAACTTAACTGTATTAAAATTATTACTTTGAAGAGAAAGTTAGATGATCTTCAAACAAGTTTGGTGATGGGAGAAAAAGAACATCTTTTCTTCTGCACAATAAAAGGCATAATTACTGTTACAAAGGCAGCATAACAAATGACAACAGGGCCTGTGGATTTGTCTCAGTGGTAGAATGCTTGCCTAGAAAGCTGGAAGTCCTGGGTTTGGTCCTTGGCACCAAAACCAAAAACTAAACCTCCCCTGAAAAAACAATTCAACAACAACAACAAAAATACAGTAAAATCAAAAAAGACCAAAAACAACAAGACAACTGCAAATGACAACAAAAGCAGTCTTGCAAAAATATGAAAATTTATCTTTATGAACACAGTAAAGCAGGTTGTCTTGAGTTGAATAAATAACTGGGCAGCAGCAGTAAACTTAGAAGGTACTGATGATGTGGCCGAGAGGAGAGAGATTACTTGTCTTGTTCATAATGGCCGGAGCTTGTATGCTGGGAATACCCACTATTAAAATGAATGCTATTTAAAAAGCTACACACTCAAGAGGAGCTACATTGAGAAAGACTTAAGATGATGAGATTTTTAAAAACTGGTTCTTGTTACAAAGACAGAAGAGAGAGGTTCATTTTGGGAATTTAGTTCTTGCATTTAACACATGTTGGTCATTTTAAATGTAATTACTTTTTTCCCCCCTCATTTCTTTCCACCCTCTCTGGTTTCCTTACCCATCTCCCAAAGCATACTTTGTAGTTTCCTGACACCTCTCCTTTAATTAATTGATGAGTTCATTAGTTATTGATTATTGAGGTTTCTCCTGTAAAAGAAGACATGTGCTACCTAGATCAAGGAGTCTGGCATACTTTATTTGATAAGAAAGAAGCAAAAGTCCCATCCTTTTCCAGCAAATGACACATCTCATTCTTCATGACCAAACAGTACTTCATGGTGTGTATAAGCCACATTTTCTTTATTCATTCGTGTTTAGCAAAGTATCTAGGCTGTTTCCAGCGCTTAACTATCATGAATTGTGCTGCTACAAACATGGGAACGCATGTGTCACTATAATGTGCTGTGTTTAATTTTTTGGGAGCATACCCAGGGGAGTAGTGCTTATATTTTCAGTGTTTTCAGGCATTCCACATTGATTTCCACAGGGGTTGCGCTAGTTTACGTTCTCACAAGCGGTGGAGGAGGGCTCCTTTTTCCCTACCATTCACTGTTCTTGCAGTTTTGTATAATTTCCACTCTGACTTGGGTAAGACCGAACAGCAAAATGGTTTCAGTTTGTGTCTCCCTAACAGTTAAACACATGGTACTTCTTTTTCTTATACTCATTGTACTCCTTCTTTTGAAAAGTGCTCACTCAGTTCATTTGCCCATGTCTGGTTTGGCTCATTTGCTTTTTTGGGGTTGTTTGAATTCTTTGCATACTCTAGAGATTGGATCTCTGTAATAAAAACAGATGGCAAAGATTTTTTCCCCCATTCTGTGAGTTATCTCCTTCCTCTGTTGGTCATTGCCTTTCCTGGTCAAAAGCACCTTAATTTTTTTTTTAATTTTTATTTTTATGTTTTGGGGAAGGGTCTATAGGGTCTCACTACTAATCAGACTCATAGTGATCCTCCTGTGTTCAGCCTCCCAAGAGCTGGGATTACAGGCGTGCACCACAATGCCCAGTCTCGATTGCTGTCTCAGTGTGCCCTGGGGGGTGGGGCTGGCATGGCAGGCCTGGGGATCAAACCCCTGGCCCCTGCGCCTGGTTGCAGGCTCTTTAATCTGCTGAGCTATTTAACTGGCCCAGAACACCTTAATTTGATACAACTCTATTTTTTTTTTTTTGTCTTGGTATTATTTCCCATGCTGATGGAGTTCTATTGTGGAAATCCTTGCGTGTTCCTACAGCTTTAAGTATTTCCCGTACTGTTATATTTCAGAATTCTCAAAGTTTCTATTTTTATGTATAGATCTGGTCCATTTTGATTTGTTTTAGTACAGTGTGAGAGACAGGGATCCAGTTTCAGTCTTCTGTGGGTAAATATCAGGGTTTCCCAGCACCATTTGTTAAAGAAGCTTCTTTTTCTTCAGTGTTTGCTTTTGGTCCCTTTGTCAAAAATCAGATGGCTGTAGGTCCATAGGGTTGTTCCGTACCTTCTGTTCTACTCCATTGGTCTATATTCTGGGTTTGTGTCAGTACCATGCTGTCCTGTTACTGTGACTGTAGTACAAGTTGAAATTCAGTATTACGATGCTTCTATCATTGCTGTAGGTTTCTTTGGTTATTTTGTATGTTTTGAGTTCATGTAAACCTTAGGATTGTTGTTTTTAGTTGGTGCAAAAGGTTGATATTTTAATAATGATCATATTAAGTCTATAGGTTGATTACAATACTTCCATTTTCATAACATCAGTTTTTCTGATCAAAGAAGGAATGTGTTTTCATTTTCTAATGTCTTCAGTTTATTTCTCTAGAGACTAATTTTCATAGTAGAGATTTTTTAAAAAAATCTTTTTAGGTAAGTTGATTTCTGTTGTGAATGGAATTGTTCTCTGCAGAGTTTACCACTTGCTCTTCTGGGTTCAATCTGGATTCGGTCAGATTTTTTTAAAAAAAAATCTTGCTATTTTTCCCTTTTGGAGTAGTTTACACTGTGCCATCAGAACTTGGAATTATAACGGGGCTGGGGAGATAGCTCAGGGGCACAAGTGGCTGCCTGGCAAGTGCAAGGTCCTGAGTTCCATCCCTGGTTCCGAGAAAAAAACAAAAAAAACACTTGGAATTATAAAAGTTATTTTTATCTTTACAGGTATGTTCAGCCAAGAGTCTACCCTGAGTATCGAGAGACATAGACTTTAAAAAAAAATGTTAGAACTGTTGAGAATTTTGAAGATTACATATTATCTAAAGAGATGTGTCTGGGTGTCAGTTTGACAAGGCAGGAGCAATGTGATCATTAAGCTTGTTGTGTTGACTGGATTGGCCTAGCAGCAGTCCAGAGAGCTACAGGAGCACACTTCCCGGGGTGTCTGGGGGGGCCGTGGAGGCGTGGCCTTGGGTCTAGTCTGGACGCTGGCCCTGTTCCCAGGCTTCCCTTCCTGCCCACAAATGCTGTAGCCTCGCTCTGCCACACCCTTTTGCCATTAAGATTCTGACTTGGAGCTTGCCAAGTCCGCGACTGAAGGCCCTGAAATTATGGGCTAAATTAAACCTCTTCTCCTTTAAATTGTGGATTTGAGGGCTTGGGTCTCAGTGAGGGGAGACATAAGTGACACAGGAGGTAAGAGGAAAGACAGGGAGCTTTTTGTAATTGTCGAACCGAGAGTCAAGTGACTCTGGGTAGGCCTAGGAAAGACCTGTTGGCTGATGTGGGTATATGCGGCCAAATAACATGTTACAAAGCAACATGAGAAAATGTACGCACATAGCTATTTACACTTACACACATACACTATATATGTATATATATGTATCAGACAAGAAATAATAAAAGAAGGCAAATATCTCCAACAGTTTGTTGATGCTGCTGTGTTTACACTGCCATGCTTGGTCCTAGGCCACCCTCCCATTGTGGTCTCCACATCTGGCTCTGCCCAGATGTCTCTCTTCACTTCTGGTGCTCTCACAACCCTACTATGGCCCTGTTCTCCAAGCGCTTCTGCGGCCCATGACTCCAGTGGCTGTTCCTGAGAATAAGACAGGGCTGGCCAGATAGCTCGGCAGACTAAAGTGTCTGCTTAGGCGGACGCAGGGACTGGGGTTTGATCCTGGATGTGCCTTGCTGGCTCTGCGCCTGGAGCACACTGAGACGGTGACTGAGACTGGGCGTTGTGGCTCAGGCCTGTAATCTCAACACTTGGGAGGCTAAAAACAGGAGAAACACTGAGTCTGATCTGTGTAGTCAGACCCTGTAGACCCTGTCCTAAATATGTTACAATAAATAAATAAAGATCTTATTTAAAAAAAGAATAAGTTCCAAAACCTCTCTCAAGCAGAAATAAAAGTTTTGAACATACACATATTAAGGTAAGCATGCCATGGGCTGGGAGAGAAGCAATATGGCTCCTGACATGAGCCTACGTTTGTAGACCCTAAAATAACAGATTCACCATGATGATGATAATGGTGACGATAATGATGACATGTGACTACATATTCATATTCATTTAATGTTTAAATTCTCCATGGAAAAGCAGCAAATGCAGCTTATCTACATACTTGTAAACTTATAAAAACACAGGGATGATGCAGACCAATTTCAGAATAATTACGGCCTCTGGAAGTAGATGGAAAAAATGAGGTTAGGATGTGGTACTATACATTAAATTTCAATTGCATTATTAATACTTATCTTTTTAAAACAAAGGATTAAAAAATTACCTGAATTTCTTGAAGATGTAAGAGAGTACAGAGATATAGCCAATGCTATTTCATATGGTTTTTTCTAA
>PVKN010029350.1:0-12995 GCA_004027915.1 Capromys pilorides
TGTTGTTTTGGTGTTCCTGTTTGCCACTGCATTCTAAGTATATGAAATTTCATTATTAAAACTGAACGCTAAAAAATTTTCAGATTCGTTATAAAGTAATTACTAAACAATGGACATAAGAACATACAGATTTTTTTTTTAAAGAGCTGAAAAATAAGGCTATCTTCTAGCAGACTCCAAGCTCCTAAGGTAATAGTAAATCAGTTACTCTGATTTTGTCAGATGCCTGTATGTCAGGAGACTTTCCTTTTTTTATATAGATACTCGATCCACTTCAAAGGAATAGATGGTAAACTGATAATGCAGTCACTGCAGAGAACCAGAGGCAGGGCATGCAGGGAGTCCTATGGACCTCCCATGAAAAGCCAGTTGCAGTGAGTTTGTGTTTCATCATAGCCCAGGAGGCTGAATTGCCCACATCAAGGACAACTCTTACATTCTACTCCTGGCTCCTTCTACTGTAACAGGGAGGATATCACTCACTTCTGGCTCCTCTCCCGGTCCAGATATTTTCTTCTGCTTCACATAAGAAAGCAACTATATTCTTGTCCCAAGGGAATGACTCCTCTCTCCTCAGGTAAAGCCACCTCACTCAGACACCTCCTAGTTTCACTCACTTTGAAGTGGTGGTCTTTTTCAGTCACTCAACCATCCATCCCATCCCATTTCACTGTCACTCCGTAAGTCCTCTACCTTTCCATCAAATATCTTTTGATAATTTGCTAAATGTTAGGCACTTCGGTATTTAGGAAAAAAAAAGACACAGATTTAGTCACTACTCACAATGAATATTTATTTTTAGTCTAGTGAGAAATACATAGCTCACAGTTAAAAACCATAACAACATGATCAATGATAACGAGCAAAACAAGGGCTTGGTGTGGAGCAAACTAGGGCCAGCTGCTTGAAAAATATTTGCAGATGGCTCAGTTTTGGCTTGGGCAAGCTACTAAGTGTTGATTTCTTATCACTAGAATTTCTACCTTTCTACATATATGACAAGGCAAAGGTAAGTGAAATAAATTGGTCAAGGTGTTCTAAAAATCTCTTCACATTTACCTTCTACACTAGTGCCATTAATTTTCCTATTTTCTCTCATTGTTCTAAGGGCAATAACACAAGTGACACGGCATGACCTAGAAAGTACTCTGCAGTACTCTGCTTGGATTCGCTTCAAGATTTCTCAGACTCTTCAGCTGAGTTTTGATGCTTGATTTTCTTGCTCTTGCAGGAGGGCATCAAATGAACTTTTTAGACAACAACACATATTCATTTTACAACTAGTCCTTAATGTTTACTACCTGAAACCTAAGGGACTACATTTATCCAATCACATTGTGAAGAATTACAACAAAGTCAGAGCATGTGTGGACAAAAGTGATGACATCACAACCAGTGTAGCTTTAAGAACAACAGTGAAATGCAACCTAATTTCAGTTTTTTGAAATGTATGGGGGTGGTAGATCTGAGGATATATATAATATGGCCTATCTGTCCAAACTCCATTTTCAACTGAAATCTTATAAGGTATCTAGCAAGAAAAAGACCAAATAGGCATAGTCCTATGTCTCTGGTTCCATCTTCAGTTACTTTTGCTTGTTTTTTTGTTTTCAACTCATTGAAGATTTTGAAAAGTTTTCTACTGCTAAAAGCCAATAATGGTTGGGAATGGTTCTTCATAGAAATGATGGATGCCTGTAATGTCAGTACTAAAGAAGGCAGGATCAAGAATAGAAAGGGAAAAAGAAAGACAGAGAGAGGGAGAAAGGGAGAGAGACACAGACAGACACAGAGATAGAGACACAGAGATAGATAGGTGAGAGAAAGAGAGAGAGAGAGAGAGAGAGTTAGAGAGAAACACTATTGTCAGTTGATAACTATGGCATTGCAGGTCTGTAAAAATAATGCACAGTTAAACTACTGTGTTGTACATTTCTGAGAACTTCTCTGACATGAGAACAAGGTTTTTCCCATGTTTAAGGAGGGATCCTAATAATATACTTATACCATCACATAGTTCATCAAATTTGAAAGATATTTTCGCATGCTTAAATTATATAGTATGCAAAACCACAGATTCTGCATTTTTCTTTGATATTAGAATTTTACTTCCTTAGAGCACTTAAATTGCCTAGGAGAGTCATGTGCACTTCATTTTCACAGAAACCCAGGATTTTAAAGGTGAAAATGTGAACATTTTTCAAGACTAGGTAACTTGCCTAAGGATATACACTAGGCAAATCTCTTTGGCAGACCTTAACCCTATCTGCTTTAAGTCTACATTCAATATGATTTTGTTAATATCATTGACTAATATGGGTTGTCTTATCTTAAACAAACTGCAACATGACTCCTATTGAAAAAAGCCCTTTAAATCATAAAAAAAGTCCTAAGACTATTTTTGTTTTGGTTCTTGAAGTATAAATATGAAACATAACAAACTATAGTTCAAGCATGCACTGTGAAAGTTACTTTCGCACAATAGGTGAAAGAATATTTTTCTTATTTGTATTGAGTTAGTGACCTGTCACCCCTTTGTCTGAAAGTCCATACTACTTCCAGGGAATAATAAGGCTGTCTTGAAATTCTGGACAAATGCTTTGCTGAATATCAAAAGGAAAATGTCTGCTCTTTTGCTTTTTTGTTTGCTTTATTTAGTCATTGTTCCACGCTATGATGTATGAACACAGGGACATTTTTCTCACATCTGTAATCTGGACATATATTTTCTGAAAATATATTACTATTGTCTTTCCTTTTTTCCGTTGTGTATTTACTATGTGATTCAAATACAATATCCACTCATTCCCAACTATAAACAGAACAGAGGACAGTTTTACTTTAAAAGCACAATGCCCTATGCATATTTTTATAATCTATTAAAAAATATCTCACCAGGCTCACAAGAGTATTATAATAATTGCTTCTCGAACGTAGGTGAAAAAGGACTTATCTGTTAACCAACGAAGTGCAGAAGCAATTAACACATAATGCTCTACTGGGAAGCTGCCTAAATTAAAAAAATAACAGGGATGTTTCCTATTCATTGTGCCTCTAATATTTAGTTAGGGTGGCAGCAGAGCTCCCCCATCATTGTTACGCTCCCTCCACAATGTAAAATGGGACACACAGACCTGGCTGTCTGCACATGTAGCAGATATGGTCCTTAGTCACATTTCTCAGAAACAGAATGTAGCAATGGGGCTGGGACATGCATTGTAGAATTAATATGCAAGACTAGACTATGCATTTTAGGTCAATCACTTCACAGAACACATTGCTGGATGCTGTGCTGCCATCCACAGAGCTGCCTTATCAGTTCTCTTTCAGGTTGAGGTTACTACACAGAAAGTTTATGTTTATCAGGACTTCCATACAACGGCAGAGGCACATGAACAAATTGGGGAGTGAATCAGACGGGTAAAAATGCTTGTCTGTCACCAGCAAGATCTAGAGAGCCTGGACATCCAATTTGTCATCCAACTCTTTTCTAGGAGATGTCAAATGACATCGTGTATGTATTGGTTAACATTTTGGGAAGCACTGAAGCAATAAACAGTCCAGGTCCTTTTGCTTAGAAGGAGAATCCTGCCATTCATACTAGGAGTAAAATATATTTCTTTTTTGTTTCCCCATTCACCTTAAACTTACCTATTTTATGAGAGATCAGGACAACTCCTAAACCAGCAGAGAAAATTATATAGAATTGTCTCAGTTACTCTTCTCTCATTCCTGGGACAAAATACCCAACACCCCAAATGAAGGAAGGAAAGGTTTGTTTAGCTCACAGTTAGCGGAGGTTTCTGTCCATACTTAGCTGGCTCCAAGGCAGAGTGGCACATTGCAAACAGCAACCATTCATAGTGGCAGCGAAGAGCAGAGAGCAAAGGGAATGATGCAGCAGCTCAGGCAGCTAGCTAGCCTCGCCCCCCTCCTTACACTGTGATGCAGATTACCCATGCCAGGGCTCGGGTGTAGCACTCAAACCCATAATCTCAGCACTGGATCAAGAATCAATCACAAACTCCATAATCTGCCCCATGACTGCATGAGGCTTTGGGGGGACAATTAGACACAAACCATATCAAGGACGTTGTGGTTTCCATTTTTACACTGGTGAGCCTAAGTCACATGAAAAAATACAGCATATGGGAACAAAAGCTGTGATGAACTCAGAGAGATGCTAGGGCAGGCTGTGAAAGGGTGGGAGTCTGATCACTTTGCCAGCAGATGAATAAAAATCACTCATGATCTTAAGGACTACTGCTTCCAGTTCGTGCTCCACTTGGTTTTGTTGACCACATGTCTATAGTCAGCATCAGCTCCTCTCTGAGCACTCCCAGCATAAGAAACTAATCTGCATAGCCAGCTTCAGGGAAAGCCAGCTAGCAGCTAGGAAGTGCTCTGCCCTGTACTGAATGACAGGAGGCTACAGCAGACTCTGAGATGATCTTCCTTAGTCCTTAGCCCCACAGCACTCAGTGCCGTGACTTGTCATCACCTCTGGAGTATGGGAATTACCTGTATGTTGTATCGAGCCAGTGGAATTCTCCAGTGTTCTAGAAGAGTGTTACGTGTACGTGATCATGCATGTACAACTGCAGCACCCACTGTCTCAGAGACTTCCCTTGCTTGTGGCTGTGAGGAGGTGGTCAGCTGCTTGGGGGCTGAATGTAGCCTCTGGCTGACATCAGGGAAGAAACTGAAGCCCTCAGTTGAATTCTGCAAACACACTGAGTGATCCTTGCTTACTCAGACCTCAGATGAGGCTGTAGCCCTAGCTGACACCACTGATGATAGCTTTGTGAGACTCCAGAGAGGGCCAGATAAGCTGTGTCTAATATCCTGATGTGAGATAATACATGTACATGGTTTTAAGCTGCTAAATTTGTGGTAATATTGTTACACAGCAATAGATAACATAGATGATTTATGTATATTAATTCATATAATCCTCATTATATTCTCATTTCACACAATGAGAAAACTGAAGCTGGGAACTTAGGCTGCCAGCTTAATTCCACATAGTTAATAGGTGGCAAAGCTGGCATTCAAATAAGGTAGACTAGCTAAGAATTCGTGTTCTTCATTAATAAGTGAAGAACTTATTGTGCTTCTTAGAAAGGTCTACCTTAAGTTGATTCCCAAAGCAATTTCCTATAATTTACCCCAAAAGCATGAGTCGAATATCTAAGTGTAGGTAAGGCATTGGGTGGATAAACAGAATGAAATGGACCAGGTATGCTAAGTAGGGTGTGAACATGAAGCAGGATGAAGAGCAAAGGATGCTGCTTCTCACTTGTAACCGGCCAAGTGACACCCAGGAAAGCCCCTATTGCCTCCCTAGTATAAGAACCTGAAAGAAGAAATAAAATCTGAAAGGTGTAGTAGACATAGTAAAGCAGAAAGAAACTGAATTTAAGGATTAAACAATGAAGAGAAGATAAATGAGAAAAGATAGGAAAAAAGGAAGGGGGAAAAACACCCAAGTGTATATATAGGATGGCTGAGATGACTGTACTAATCATTTCCATCAGTGTTTTGAAAATAGCAGTTAATGTATAGAATTTTCACCTTGACTAACTCAGTATGCTGATACCTACAATCTGAGCAACGACATCGAGGACAGCAATGTTTAATACAAAAACCATGCTTGAATATCTCCAAGTTTGGTCTTTGAAATGTGTACTGTTTCTAATGTCTTATCAATTATGATTATACTCTGGTTAATATAATTTTTTTAAAAACTAAACAGAAAAAACCAAAGACAAGAAAAACAAAATTACGGTTTCTTGAAGGCAAGCAGTAATTTTCAATTATTTGTCCAATTTTGCATAACTATATTTGTTAATCTGACCAACAGATTTGACAATAAAAATAGATAATAGAACAACTACTGTTAATTAGTTACTCTTTTTTTGTCTGTACTGGAGATCAAACTCAGGACCTTGCACTTGCCAGACAGGTGCTTATGCTGCTGAGCTATTTCCCTGGCCTGTTAATTAGTTATTATTGTTTTGAAAATCTGTAACATATGCATTGCTCTACATTACTCTGACTCTGTTTCTGCTGTTGTTTCTGCTTCTATTTTTACTCTTCAAAATAAAATAAAATTAAAATTAAAACAGAATGGTTCTAGTTGGCAATTACTGGCATGTGAGTTCCAGTTCTGTCTCTGAGATTACTCAGAGTGTACCAATCCCTTCTCCGTTAAATTTGAAAACTCTGAAGCCAGGGGCTGGGGAGATAGCTCAGTGGAATAAGTGCTTGCCTGGCCAGCACAGGGTCCTGAGTTCAATCCCTGGTACCGGAAAAAAAAAATCTGAAGCCATTGATCACGTTTGCTTTCAACATTCTATTTAATCCTACTCACACGAATGGGGAGATGCTCACATTTTTGTTATTTTTTTTTGCAGGTGGTTTTCTTGGACATGCATAAATTACCAGATAAAGCTGTTAGTTCTGTGTGATATCAAAGTTCAAGACATGACTCTTTCTTTCCTCATTTACAGGGCTGGGTCTGGTAGGCCAACAAAGATAAGAGTCTTCCAGGGTGATCCAATCCAATGATAATTATAGCAGTTTTCAAAACCTAGCCTGCATGAAGGTCTTCCATAATAACCTGCAGGCAGGATGGAGTACTGTGAGCCAAAAGTTTATGGCTTTGAAACTGAAGGCTGGCAAGTTCATGCTCATAAACAAGAGTCAAGACTTCTTGTGGAGATGCTGCAGGGCTCTATTCTCGATATAACAAACACTCAAAATTCTTCATATGAATTAAAAGTGTGTCAAAATTGTGCATAATAAAGTGCTAAGAGAAGTAGAAATATATACGATGATTACGATTAGTCTATTTTCCTCAAATTGGAAAGATGGCTTTAATCATCCCAGAACTACCTACATAGCTAAAAGATGGAAATCTTTGAATTAAAGTGATCTTCAATTCAAATACTAATTCATCTTGCAGACCTACACAAGTGACTTGAGTATCTGGGAGCCCCAATTTCTTCCACCATAAGGGTGAGACAACTTTTCTTTTTTTTTTTTTTTAATAAATGAGACTAAATTATTTCTGTTATAAGATAGATTCCCATAGTTGCTAATACTGTTTTCGTCTTTTCTCAAATCTTCACTAGTAGAATAGTGAAATAAATTTGTAAATATCTGAAGAAAGGGTCTAGAGTTGCTCAGTGTGACCACTGATTGTGACTGTCAGCCTGACTGGAGTGAGTTGTCTAGAAGACTAGGAAAGTACACTTGTGGTTGTGTACAGGTGGGCAGTGAGTCCTGACCTTCAGGACTGTGTCTGACTCTGGAATCTTCACCACTGATACTCTTTCAACCTGGCCCACTTCTTGGTCCCCATGCAGAGCACTGCCTTTCTCCGTGATGCCCTTCCACTGCGATGCTCCAGGTTTGGATTCCACCAACCAAGGTCCGAAGATCTGAAACTGTGAGCCCAAAGCAACCATTTCTTTCCTTAACTCGGATATGTCAGATCTTGGTCACAGCAGTGAAGACCCAACCACCTGGCAGCAGAAGAAATACTACTCAAGGGACAAAATCTACCTCATAAGAATAAGTCCTGAGAATAATAACAATAAGTTCACCATAAACAAGCACTACTTCACTTAAAAATACAATCAATCTGTATTAGTTATTGCATCCACATGGAGGAAATTACTTTGTTATATTCATGCTATAGATGAGAGAAAATTCACTTCTGACTGTCACATGTGAAAGAATATTGGCAAACAGGAGAATGCTGATCATGCCTCATAAAGAAATGCTGAAGAAAGAAATGTGTTTACATGGTTCACAAACAATAGCAAGTCTACTAAGAGGTCACCGGTATACTCCAATATCTAAATGATTTTTTTTTGCAGGAAAGTTTAGAATAAGAGCCAGTGAGTAAAGTGTGGAAGGTGAACTTCAGCCTATCAGCAAACAAAACACTTAACATGCAGAAATACAAAAGTGCAAGCCATCTTGTAAAACAGTAAGTTTTCTGTCTTTAAAATATTGAAGACAAGAAGTCAGATGTGGAGTTTTCAAGGGGAACCCACAGAGACAATGTGCAGTGTGTACGCGTGCAGCAGAGTTAGGCGCATCTTAGAGAAAGCTTCATCAGAGTAGCACCAGCTCCTATCACTCCAATCCCAACCCTTGGGAAGGAATGCTGCATAGTAGTGATGGGACACTGAAATACAAGATGAAAGGAGAACCTTTAGCTCAAAAACTGGGCCATATGCAGTTACGATTTTTTAAAAAACGTATTTAGTACAGGATCTATAGGGTCTCACTACATTGATTGGACTCATAGCGATCCTCCTGTTTTCAGCCTCCCAAGTGCCAGGATTACAGGTGGCACCACCACATCCAGCATGTGCTGGGTACTGAATCCCAGTCCCTGTGCCTAAGCAGGTGTTTTACTCTGCTGAGCTATCTGGCTGGCCTTGCAGTTATGATTTCTGCTGGGCAAATCTTTGTGGGAGAATTTTAAAATAAGCTTTCTTTAGTTTAAAGGACTGTAATCTGAAATCATAGATATGTCTACAATCCAGGAAAAAAATAGCTGAACAACTTTAAGAAAGATGAACTAAACCATTTAAAGCTTCAAAAATTGCAATATATTCTGGGTGTTGGTAAAAAAAATATAGAGAAGTATAGTAGATGAGCTCCCAATGGAAATGGAATATGAAATATGGGGATGCCATGGCGTCACTAGAATAGTTGTCTGCTTTTTCTAGTATTGGGAATGGAATGGGGAAGCTCTGTATACATGCCCAGACCCCTTCATTCCTTTTAAAATTTTATTTTGAGACAGGGTATCACTAAGTTGCCCAGGTTGGCACTGAGCATTCCATTGTCCTGCTTTAGCCTCTCAGGGATTACCGGGCTCAGGTGGGATTATAGGTTTGGTCCACTAAGCCTGGGTTCTCTACTCCTCTTCAGTCTGAGGAGAAAGGATTTATACCAAAGAAGAGAGCTGCATGTAGTAGACCTGTGCTGTGGGTGCGGGGTAATTCTGTAACACTTTGCTAGGAGATCTACTTTCCCAGTCTTTGAAATAACACCTCTTTCTCTCTTCACAGGCCATTTTCTCTCCCTACTGTGAAAGGCCTTTTCTTTCCCCAGGCAAGTGCAATCAGAAGAGCCTCACCCACGTTCTCCACAGGAACTCTACACCCTCCTAACTTCTGCTCTTTCTTCCTGTGCAAGGCTGGGCTGGATGGCCCCCTCTGGCCTCTCTGAAAGCTTTGCTTTTGCTTTTATCCCCTCTCTCTCCTGTAGCAACCTCATCCCTCCAGTATGTCAGCTGTATCAGCACACAAATTTGTGATGTAAAGATACATAGTCTTGAATTTCTCCGTAGACTTTATGTCCTTTGTGGCTAGAGTCTCACATCCCTGTCCCCTGAGATGGAGACAGTGGTTGCTTTTCCCTGCTTCTGTTCACTCAAGACCTATTCCCACCTCAACTCATTCAAGTCAGGCTTTTACTTTTGCCTGTTCATGGAACTATTCTTGCCAGCATCCCTTCTTTTAGAATCTTATGGCCAATTTTCCATTTTCACCTTATTGATTTTGTTGGTATCTGAACCAGTGTTTTTCTCTCTCCCAAAGTGTACAAGGCTTTAGAGGTAGCACATGCTCCTGGCTCTCTACCTACAGCATCGCTTGATTTCTTCACTTCTTTTGAGGAGTCTTCCACCACTGCCAGTTCCTGGGGGTAGGTTGGGGTACGCCAGGCTCAGAGCTTCTGCACAGGATAGATGATTTTGTTTACTCCTAAGGGCTAGAAATATCACCGACTCACCAAGAGCTCCAAAATTGACTTCTCCAACTGAGATGTCCTCCTAGTTTGCCACCGTCTTCTCCCAAGAATCCACTTTTTACTTGGTGGTTCTCTGGCTCAATAAACAGCATTGTGCCTGTCTTGCCAGGTGTTAAAGGCAAAAACCTTAGGATCACCCTATACCTTTCACCTCACATCTAATCTTTCAGTTCTTTCCTTCTTTCTTATCCTACACTTGCCAGGAGCTGTGCCACTGAATGACATTCCTGGCTCCATCAGTTGTTCTTTGGATCATTCGTTCACTAACTCTACCTCATTCTTTCTTTTTCAGTTTATCTTAACATTTTCATAATTTTTCACTATTTTCTTCTAGTGTAAGCCATTGCCATTTCTTTCCTGAAGTAATTCAACAGCCTAATTGGTCTGCCCATTTTCACTCTTGTCAACCTGAATGTATATTTCTATAGAGCAGCTTAGAAAGTTTAAAACAAAACAAAAATAAAAATAAAATATACCGAAGATCATCAATACTGTAACTGTTCAATGCCTGCAGTGGCATCCTGTCATGCTGAGAATCCTACCCAAGCCTCCATGACTTCTTTCTTAAAGGAACTACTCCTTCCCTTCTCCAGTCTCATCACTTGCTGTTCTTAGCCTTGATTCCTTCTCTTTCTGGCCAAGGTAAACTTCTCTCATTTTCTCTAACAAAACAAGCTTGTTCTGACTTTGGGGCTTTTGTACGTGCTGTTCTTTTCACTCAGAATCCTCTCTCTCCATCGCTACAAGATTCATCTCTCACTTCAGCATCACTCAAATGTTACTGCCACATGATGCCATTTTTTTTCCATGTCCTCAGGCTTACATTTAAACAGTATTGAGACTTTGGAACCTTATGTACACATTATGTTTCTCCACAATTTACAATTATACATCACAATCCAAGCAATGAGTCTATTGCAGCTAGTAAAAGAAGTAATAGGAAAGACATCAGGAATATTTTATGGCTATGGAAGTTCAGATGAGATTTCATGAACACATCCCATGAATCAAGTTGTGCTGTGAGCCTTCCACACTGCATCACAAATTGGCTTCCATGAGCAGTACCATAAAGCCAGTACCTTGCCCTGTTTAGCAAGGGTTTTAACTAGAAAGTCAGTCCTCATGTTGTCAATGTTTGACAGAACAGAGTCTGACACAGGAGTGGCATCAGAAGAGTACATGTACTCCTGGGTACGTGTGCTCCACTGCATCCAGGTCCCTGGCAATCCCAGTGCTGAAGTGATCAGAAGAGGACTAAAGATGATGAGCAGCAGGGTTTGAAAGTCCCTGGGCATTCAAGGTTCTTCCAGAAACATGAGCATCCAAAGGCAATGAGGCTTATAATCTCTTGTAAACACATACTCACATGCACACAAAGAGCAAATAGTTATAGAAGGACTTCAATTCATTTTAAAGAGAAGAAAAATAAGAAAACATGGCCAAGGAGATAGCTCAGTGGTATTAGTGCCTTCCTGGTAAGCGCAAACACCTGAGTTTGATAGTCTTCCTCTGGAGCCAATGCCACACTCACCAGGGCTTACTCTGGGGTCCTCGCTGGGTTCTTTCTCAGGCTTTAGGCTGCTTAGGATGCTGTGCTGCAGGCAGGTCCCATAGAGTGGGGCACAAGGCTCGAGTCACATGTCAGCGTTGCTGGCATGGATCCATTCTTGACTTTGCTTTTGAATGTGGTTACTCTTGTCTTTCTCCTCCCACCTCTCTGCTCTCTGTACTAATGTCACTTCCCATAGCCTAACCTTAGGCTAGACGTTCACTGTGCTGGATGTCTGCCTCTCTCAATCACACGCCAGCTATGGAGCCCTGAGGTACACAGCCCGGTTCACAGCTGTATTAGCCTAATCTGTATTAGAATAGTACCTGCAACGGAGAGTTGCTGGGTTGAATGGCTGCATGGCAGTGCATTTAGAGGAAATTCAACCAAAAAGTGAGTGATGCTTGTAGTTATATGGATTTAGGGAGTGAGGAAAGAGTTGGCAGGAGAAAAATAGATCTGTGTGGTGAAACATGTATGGGTGAAGGGGGCCGGGGAGACAGCTCTGTGGCACAAGTGCCTGCCTGGCAAGTGCAAGTTTGTGAGTTTGAACCCCGGTCCTGCCCTCCCAAAAATAAAAAGAAACATGTGTAGGTGAATGGTACAGTATTAATATACAGTGGTTTACACTCCATATGGAAAGTAGGAGTACAGAAGAGTGCAATCAAGCTCCTAAAGAGAACAAAGGGATTGACCAATGACTGTGAAGTATGTGCATCCAAATTTTGGGTGTTCAAATCTCTCTAAGATCTACTTAAAATTTAGCTCAGTAGTAGGCTTTAGAAAGATGCAAGGATATTTGATTTTAAAGGAATTTAACTCTGTATTTATTGTCTGAATTCAGCTTGTACTCATTGATTCTGATAATGGGATGGAAAACACGAAAGGCCATAGTACGAAGTCTCTCCAAATAATTCTGCCCTAAATTGCACGCTGAACACATTGTTCTTTAAAAATTACTTGCTGTATCTATACTGCTTTAATGTATTTCAGCCACGTTTGCTAAGGCCTGAGAGTAGCTGAAGGAGAACAGACCATCACTAACGCTCGTGCTGGCACTGACGACGCAAAGCAAGCTCTGCGTTTTACCAGTGCCATCTGAGTGGAACTCAGTATGCACCCCAGCCACAGAGGGAACTGGCTCAGCTCTCTGGGGGCAGATCCTTAATGTGTACCTGCAACAATAAGTACAAAGTTCTCCTTTGCATTGCTGTATTTATAGACTCCAGCAATTCTTCACACATTTAAGCCGCTTCTTTTTATAGCAGAACATTTAAATGAATCACTCTCAGCCTGTCAAATTTATTATTACATAGTATTCAAACTTTTACATTAGGTGTTAGAGGACTGTGCTGACATTTTCTGCTCAACTGGAAAAAAAAAAAAGAGGCTGCAGAGAGATCTCTGGCCTTTATGTCTTCCGCTTCTAGCCAACCGGCATTCCATTCATTAGTACAGGGCAGCAGGCAATTTCCTTACAAATGTCATATTCGGTGCAGCCTCAAGGCAAGTGTGAATATTGGCTGCACCTACAAGGAATGAGAAAGTATGTGGCAAGCAGAGACTACTTTGCATTTTTCTGTTGGAAATGTGCCAGCTATGAGGCCAC
>PVKN010029351.1:0-13028 GCA_004027915.1 Capromys pilorides
CATGTAGGGTTTGGATTATAATTCAGTGGTAGAGCACTTAACTTGCCTACCAGGTAGGAAAACCTAGGCTCAATTTTTTTTTAAAATTTCTGACATTTAAATTCTTAAATGTCAGAAGAAACTTCTCCTTTTCTCACGTTTTAGAATTGCATAGAACTCATTTATAAAGTAAATGTTATGGTATGGATAAGTTTCAAAGGTTTTGAATTACAGCAGAATTTGGATTTTTTTTTTTTTTTTTTTTTGTACCAGGGATTGAACTCAGGTCCTTGCGCTTGCCAGGCACGCACTTATTCCACTGAGCTATCTCCCCAGCTCCCTTGGATTTGTGATTTTTGATATTATAAAAGTAAATTATATAGTTCTATTATAGTGATATATCAATAAAGACATGAAGTTTTAGAGCACTGATTAAAGGTGACCACTGAATATTTCTCAGGTGACGTATGAGCCAAGTGTGATCCAATACTTGAGAGGCCCAGGAAGGAGGATCACTACTTGCAGTCCAGCCTCGGTTATATAGAGAGTTCAAGGCTAATCGGAGCTACACAGTGAAACTACCTCCAAAATAAAACAGCTAGGCATGAGGGTCTGCATCTGGCCTATAATCCTGGCTTTCAGAGAAGATGAGGTAGGAGGCTCACAAGTTCAAGTCCCACCTGAGTAATTTAGCAAGACCTTATTTCCGAATGAAAAGGGCAAGGTATGTAGCTTGATGTGAAGGCCTTGAGTTTAATCCTTAGTATTAAAATAAATAATAGATAGTATGATCTTTGATTTGGAATATAATGTACTATTACACTCTTAAGTCATGGGTGATCAGTAAGGAAATGTATTAATAACTTAAAATTACCTTTACTATAAGATCAGTAAAATGCAGCGTTAGCATTTAGCACTGTAGCGTGTGAACCACAGATGTTTCTTATTCATTCTCTTAATTAGTTCTAGACAGGTGGCAAACTGTACATGGGACATGTGTTAAGACAAAAAAATATTAATGTACTTGTTTTTTCCTAAACTAAAAATCTCAGTGTTCAGGTTTCATTGCATTTTTGGCACTTTAGAATAAATAAGTGGGCTTGGGGTTATAGTTTGGCACTCGGTCTCTAAAAAGTTTGCCCTCTGATTAGAGTCACTGTTTTTCTAAACTACATTATGCTTTATTTTGGACTATCCTTTAGATCTTTACTTTAAAGATATTTATATCCTATCATATAATTAATTTTAGTAACTTTCTTTTTTTAAGTGTTACTGTTAAGAATTTTTAGCTCTTAATTCATATTTAATAAGTCATGTTATAAATTTATGTAATGTCTCCCAATTTTTTTTTCTGAGAATTGAACTCAGGATGTCACATTTGCCAGGCAGGACTTTCACTACTGAGCTAAATCCCCAACTCCAAAATTTAATAGTGGCACAGAACAGAGTTTTCATATTCTAACGTTAGAATTTAAAGTGATAGTGGCACATGCCTGTAATCCAAGCGCGCAGGAGGCTGAGGCAGGAGGATTGCTGCAAATTCAAAGCCAACTTGGGCTACAAAGTGAATTGAAGGCCAGCCTGAACGGCATAGTGAGAACCTGTCTCAAAAAAAAAAAAAAAAAAAAAACCACTTTGAAACGGTTTTAAATAGTTCTGCAATACTAAATTGTAGACCAAGAAGTCAATTTTGTGAGTGTTGCCATCAAATAAGCACATCCCTCATTTTTAACCCAGATATCAGTACGACAAAGTAACGAAGGTCAAAAATGCCGAATTGTTAATATTAGATACTTTAGGGCTGGGGAGGTAGCTCAGTGGAGTAAGTGCTTGCCTGGAAACACAAAGTCCTGAGTTTGATCCCTGGTACCACTAAAAAAGAAAAAAAGGGTTAGACACCTTCAAATCTTTGGTAATCTCTAAATATAATCTCTACTATAAATATTATGGAAATAGAGGTACAGGAAATTTTAAAAGTGGTATATTTTTCTCAGTAAGTCAACTTTTATAACTTAATCTTGGAAGAAGACACATTTAAAGTGGTTATTTTTTATATTTTGGAAGAAACCATTGTTACTTAATACTACAATATGTAGAAGTAATTTTTAATGAAATTATTAAATTATTTAATAGTTTTAGTATCATTTCCAGGACATTTTTTTCTTTTCTCCAATTGTTACAATAATTTATGTAATAAATGTGATAAACCTTACCTTCAGTGGACAGACATGAGAACAGTTTGTGATGTTAAAGGTGGCAATTTTCTGAGAATACACTTTCTTGGTGTACAGTTATGATTCACAAGCACATCTAGAAGAATGTTCACATATGGCAGTATCAAAAGTATATAAAACATTCCCAACATCCGTCAATTATATTTCTCACTAGTGAATAGATAGCAGTTGATAAATGCAGCTTTACTTCTGATGGCAGTGCACACTGTCCAGAAGTCATTTCATTATAATAAATGCATATATCTACCTGCTTTTCGAACCATGAATTTTGGACACCTAGGGTGTATTTTCACATACTAAATTTCACTCACTTGATAATCCCAACAGATAGAAAACTCTTTTCTCCAAAGATTCTGATAATAGCTCCTCAATTTTAATAATTGGTGTTAACAGATAGCAGTGTTGGGATAAGGACAAGGTTGAAATCCCATGGTATAAATTATAACATGTAGGGTTTTTTTTTTTTTTTTTTTTTGTCTTTATGAGACAGGATCTCACTATGCAGTTCAGGCTGGCCTTGAGCTCCCTTTTGTAGCCCAGGCTGGCCTCGAACTCGCACCGAAACTCCTGCCTCAGCCTCCCAAGTGCTGGGATTACAGGCGTGCACTACCACGCCCAGCTTACAACATGTAGTTTTAACCTTCTGGGAGTCAAATAACTTATAAACATTTAAAGGATATAGAAAAATATTTATTCCACATATAAACTTTCCAGTGAAATGCAAATGTTGCTACAATCTAGATACCTGAACAATCGGTAGGTCACTTCTACTCAGCCACTCTTTTGTCTGAGGAAGAACAGGAAGGTTTTCTTATTTTAAAAAGCCTATATTCCTTGTAACTAAAGAGGAAAGCAATGAGGAGAGAATGCTTATCCCCTTTTTAAAGAAAATAGGCTCCACATGTTTCACACAGCCTACTTAAATCAGAAGTAATGTGAAGGCAGCTGTGTCCAAGACATCACTTTTCCACAGTATTTGATTACCTTGGTTATTAACCTCATTGGTGAAAAGGCAGAACATGAAAGGATTTGTGTATTGGTTTTAGACATAACAGAATCAGGCTAAATTGAAAATAAACAGGAAAGAAATTATAATAGAATCATACTAAAGGCAGAAGAGAAAGAAAACATACAAGTCACAAAAGTAAGCAGTCTATCCATAATTACAGTAAGTACTAAGAACTTGTCAATTTAAAGGCAATTTTTTTGTGGTTTTACAAAGAGATATAAATATTATGATGTGGACCAGCGAGATGGTTCAGTAGTCTAAAGTGCCTGCTTAGGAAAGCTTAGGCAACCGCAGGTACCCCAGTTCGATCCCTGGCACCACATACTGTGCCAGCCCCACCCCCAGGGCAAGCTGAGCTGGCCATGAAATAAAAAAATAAAAATAAATAAATACTATGGTGTGCTGGAGATGTAGCTCAGCAGTATAGTGCCTGCCTGGCAAGTGCAAGATCCTGAGTTTCATTCCTGGTACCAAAAATGGAACATAAATAAACATATAATGATGTCATAGAATAAAAGGCCATGCTTATGAAAAGATGAAATAATAGATAAAATTGATTTTCAAAGGTAGAAACAAAAGGCCAGCCAAATAGCTAAGGGGACTAAAGTGCCTGCTTAGGCACAGCACAGCAGCTGGAGTTCAATTAACATGCATTGTGTTCCATAAATTGTCAGTTTTAAAACTAAAAATACTTGATCCCTGGCACCATATGCCACACTGGCCCTGGGTGGCCCCACTGCTGGGTGCACTAAACCAGCCACCAAGTCCTAGGGTAGTGGCACATGACTAATCCCACTGGGAGGCCAAAAACAGGAGGATTACTATGAGTTCAAGCTGTGTAGTGAGACTCTATACCAAGTACATTTTAAAAAAAATTTATAGAGTATGCCTTAATAATAAATGGAACAGTTGACTAGGAATATAACAACTCTGAAACAATAGTCTCAAATATATAGTCAGCAATGAGAAGCTAAGGCCCCCTAGCAATAGTACTAGTTATTAGCAGAAAGTAATAGCCACGGGCCGGTGAGATGGTTCAGTGGTCTAAAGCGCCTGCTTAGGAGGGCTCAGGCAACTGCAGGGACTGCAGTTCGATCCCCGGCACCACATGCTGCGCCAGCGCCACCACCAGGGCAGGCTGAGCCAGCCACAAAATGAATAAATAAAGAAACAAACAAACACAACAAGCAAACAAATAAATAAATAAAATTTAAAAAAAAAAAAAAAGTAATAGCCACACAAAAGACCAACAAAATGCTTAAAGCTGAAGCCAGTAGATTTACATAAGTTCTGTAATGACCCTTTGTAGTATTTACAGAAATAAATATAATAAAGCCACCCTCAATACCAAAAACTATCATACAGATGTTCAGATAAGAGTATTCAAAGTTATATGCAGGTACTCAAATTCAATATCTGTATGCTTCAATTAAAAGCATTATGGTAATGTCATATCATACTGAAAATTAGAGAATACATCCAATTAAATGACAGTACTTAACCAAGGAAATACCTCAATAGAATAGGCGCTTACCTGGCAAGCGCAAGGTCCTGAGTTCAATCCCTGGTACCAAAAAAAAAAAAAAGACAGCACTTGAAACATAATTTTTTTACAGTACAAAGGATTGAACCTGGGACCTTCACTTACCAGGCAGGTGCTTATGCCACTGTGCTATCTCTCCAGCCCCTAAACAAACTTTAAATAGCAAATGTACTACTGAAATTCAAACCCCTGCTGAATGTACTCCTAATTCCTATTGTAATTTGTGTACATGTAAGTATCAAGTGACTTTTATAGTGCTTGTCTCTTCCCACCAGAATGGAAGCTCTGTAAGGACAAGGGCTTTCATCTTTATTCCCAAGCAACTATGAGGATGCCTACTGCATAGGAGCCATGTTTAATTTTTTTTTGTCTTTTTGACACAGTCTCACTATGCAGTTCAGGCTGGCCTTGAGCTCACTTTTGTAGCCCAGGCTGGTCTCAAACTCACACCGATCCTCCCATCTCAGCCTCCCAAGTGCTGGGATTATAGGCACGCAACACCATGCCTGACCATGTTTAATTTTTAAATGGAGCTAAATGTCTATAATAGAAAATATGCTTAGAAATTAATATACTTTAATGTATATTCTTACAGCAAAGGTTTGATGACTCAATGCTACATTCAAGTAAAGACATAGAAAAATCTTTAAAAAGTAATGTAGTAGAAATTGATAGTGGGATAAAGGATCAATAAAATAAAAACTTCTGGGGGCCAGCGAGATGGTTCAGTGGTCTAAAGCACCTGCTTGGGAGGGCTCAGGCAACTGCGGGGACTGCAGTTCGATCCGCGGCACCACATGCTGCGCCAGCGCCACCACCAGGGCAGGCTGAGCCAGCCACAAAATGAATAAATAAACAAACACAACAAGCAAACAAATAAATAAATAAAAATAAAAAAATAAAAACTTCTGATAACAACTTTTTAAAAATCTTGCAAAGTGGGGCTGGGGAGATAGTTCCGTGGTACAAGTGCCTGCCTGGCAAGGCTGTGAGTTCGAACCCTGGTCCCACAAAAAAAAAAATCTTGCAAAGTGCACATGCCTGTAATCCCAGCACTTGAGAGGCTGAGGCAAGGAGGATCACTGCATGTTCAGGTCAAGTGTATGTCACCTAACTTAAGGCCAGCTTCAACTATATCATGAGACACTGTCTCAAAATACGTAAATATAGGGGCTGGGAAGGTAGCTTGGTGGCACAAGTGCCTGCCTGGCAAGTGCAAGGTCATGAGTTCAAACCCCAGTCCCATCAAAAAAAAAAAAAAAAAAAAAAAATTGAAAACAGCCAAGCATGTAACAAAAGTTGATCAGAAAAAAAAAAAAAACATAAGCTTTGGGGCTAGGGAGATAGCTCAGTAGAATAAGCACTTGCCTGGCAAGTGCAGGATCCTGAGTTCAATCCCCAGTACTGGAAAAACAAAACAAAACATAAGTTTTGAATAAATTTACTTTCAGTCAAAAAAATCTATCCACCAAAAATATACTATGCTATATTAGTTTTTAGTTACCTGTGACAGACTAACTTAATAGAGAAAGGAGGCTCATTTAGCTTACAGTTATGTAAGTTCAGGAGCAGGGCAGCTGCTGTGGCTCAGTTCTAATGTCGGACCTCCTGGCTGCGTTACATGGCAATGGCAGGAAGCCCAAGAGAGCTGGGTGGGGCAAGCTCAAAGCTGAGAAAAATCCTCTGAGGAAATAATGTCTTGTAAATGCAGGACCCCCCACCCCCCGTGACCCAAAGACCTTCTATAAGGTACCAGTTTGTAAAGATTCCAACACTCCCAACTCCAACACTCTCAGGGCTCGAGCCCAAATCATATTCAAAGCATAGCACAATATTCTAAGAATAAATCCTTTAAAATACTTTAGAAATGAGAGAAGTAATGCTTAACAACCCTTACTAAGTGAGTTTTATCATAAACTTGATAACAAACCAGAGAAGGATGACATGTACAAAACTTTTCTGTGATTCAATTCCAATAAAATACTACAATAAGTCATGATTTTTTGGTTTCCCAGTGTATTTAAAAGTTATTTTTGCACTATAGTGCAATCTTTTAAAACTATTCAGTAGTATTACACCCATGAAAATGCACATACCTTAACTAAAATACTGTTACTAAAAAATGCTAACTAGGGGCTGGGGAGATAGCTCCGTGGCACAAGTGCCTGCCTGGCAGGTGCAAGGTCATGAGTTCAAACCCCAGTCCCGCAAAAAATAAATAAATAAAAAATGCTAACCACCATAGGGACCTTCAGCAAGTTGCAGCTTTATCGCTGGTAGAGTTTGCCTCAATTCTGGTGGCTGCTAACTGACCATCTGGGGATTGCTGAAGTTCGGGGTGATTCTGGTAGTTTCTCAAAATAAGACAAGGAAGTCTGTCACATTGACTCTCAAAAAGACTTATTTGTAATATGTGATACCGTATGATACAACTTTCAAAGTTAAGATTCAGTCTTGTCAAACCCTGTCATTGCTCTTAGCTGTAGATAGTATTCTAAATCTTTTGTTGTCATCTGATCATGTGCACAGCATCACCAAGAATAATGCATCTCAAGAAACCACTGTTAAAAAAAAAAAAACCACTATCTTGTTAACACTTGAAAATCAGAAGTACTCACTGATCCACACACAGACTGCTGAATGGATGTTATATAAGCAGGCAGGAGCAAGGAACAGTAATATGTTGAAAGCAATCTTTTTCAGAGTAGTAGATCTTAAGGTGGGGCACAAAATGTATACATATCCTCAAGCATCACAATTAATGCTTTTTCCAATCATCAAAAATTGTTTTGTAGGAGCTGGGGCTCCATGGCACAAGTGCCTGCCTGGCAAGTGCAAGGTTGTGAGTTTGAACCCCAGTGCCACGAAAAAGAAAAATATTTTGAGACAGGCGTGGTGGCGCATGCCTGTAATCCCAGCACTTGGGAGGCTGAGGCAAGAGGATCGATGTGAGTTCAAGACTAGCCAGGTCTACAAAAAGTGAGCTCAAGGCCAGCCTGAACTGCATAGTGAGACCCTGTCTCAAAAAAACAAACAAAAAAAAAATGTTTTGAGACAAAGTCTCACTATATAGTCAAGATGGCCTTGAACTTGTGATCCTCCTGCTTGGTACTCTCTAGTGCTGACATTATACATGTGTGGTGCCACAAGCAGCTATCAAAAACATTAAATGAACCCAACATTTTTTAAAAATTGAAATGATGCCAGTACAGTTTGGTATTATGCCTATAGGTCATGCTGAGACCCGAGAAAATTTAAGTTGCTAACATTGTTTTCCTATCAATAATACAAATGTCCAAGCAATGAGAAAATCAAAACTTTATATAATATCATTATTTTTATTTTGTGGATACCTGATACACTGATATTTCAGTGACCTCCGAGTGTCCACAGGCCACATGAGGACTACTGTCTAGAATAATCTTAAATAAAAGAATATGTAAGGGCCAGCCAAATAGCTCAGTGGATTAAAGCACCTGCAAGCAGCGCAGGGGCCAGGCCTACGTGCAGTGCCAGCCCCAACCCGTCTCCCGGGCACGCTGAGATGGCAACTGAGACTAGGTGTGATGGCACCGTGCCTGTAACCCTAGCTCTTGCGAGGCTGTAAACAGGCAGATCACTGTGAGTCCAATCTAGTAGTGAGACCCTGAACACTCTGTAGACCCTTCCCTAAAATACAAAAATAAAAGAGTATGTAATTTATGCTGATAAAATTAACTAATGAGAGTGATCATACCAAAATATGATCAAAAAAGAGAAACACATGGGAAATAAGCATGTCATAGATGGGAAAACAAAACACAAATATGCCAGTTTTTATATATAAAAATAAATAGGCATGGTGGAGCACATCTGCAAGTCCAGCACCTGTGAAGCTGAGGCAGAAAAGACTGTCAGAGTTCGAGGGCAGTCTAGGCTACCTGCTGAGTTCAAGGATAGCATGAACTACATAGCAAGTCTCTGTCTCAAATGAAAAAATGCACTTGGGATTTTCAAGATGGCTGTGTAGAAGTGCCCAGAACCTACCACCTGTTACACAAAGAACAAAAGTAACAGATCTCTGCCTCCATCAAAACACTAGAGATTTGTCAGGCTGGGAATCTTGTAAGATTAAGAAACCTGGGTCAAAAATATAGTAAAAAATTCATAATATCTTGGCATCTGCTACTGTAGTTGTGCAGATGTGGGAAGGAGAGTCTTCCCTTTACAGGACAAGAGTGGGCCCCAGTAAGTTCCACTGGTATGGGTACAATCCTCATGTTTGCTGCAGCCCACGTAGGGAAGTGATGGGAAAACTGTACATGCCTTACTTTGGAATAGCACCTCAGACCATCTCCTGGTGAACCCTAAGGGGCTGTATCCAGGAAACATCTTGAGAAGAGAGCTATTACCTAAATTTGGACTGTTTAAGGAGAAAAATAAATAAATAATTAAATAAATAAATAAACCAAAGGCCTGTATATTCCTAATCTCTGGTACCTTGACTGCAGTGGCTTGGTGGGTGGTGTTATAAGCCCAACTTGGTCAGCACAGTGGTTAATATTCAAACCTACTGGGTTCCCTCCCCTGCAGAGGATAGCTGTGGACATGGGATCAGCAGGACACTCTCAAGAGCTTGCTCTCTGGAGCCAGGGCCATAGCCATCTTTGTATGGATTTGCTTCATGCCCAGAATGAAGGTGGCTGCCCATATGGTTCCTGATGGCACTATATCCTCCAGGCCAGTCCGGGTGCCTGCTTTGCCAGGGTAAGAAAAGAATCCCCTGGCTCCACTGCCTCCCACCCAGAATGCAGGCTAAGGGGGCCTACAGCAATTTGGCCTAGACAGGAACCCTACACATAACCAAAGTAAGTCTGAAGAGACTCATTTTTTTTAAAACTCTTTGTTAGCATTTTGATGAGCCCACTATCCACTGGCTTCATGCTACCAGGACACAGTCTCCCACCCCCAACACCTTTAGTCTTCTCCTAAGCTCTTCTGCTGAAGAGTTTGGACTTCATGATGACAGGCTGCTTTGGGAGCTTTCCCTTCCCAAGAATTCCATAGTAGCTGGATTGCAC
Organism: Capromys pilorides; assembly: GCA_004027915.1. Taxonomy (NCBI): domain Eukaryota; kingdom Metazoa; phylum Chordata; class Mammalia; order Rodentia; family Capromyidae; genus Capromys; species Capromys pilorides. Next base: position 9,826 of record PVKN010029351.1, read on the forward strand.
GACATCAAGGATGGGAGCTTTCCAGTCTTCTTCTTGGCAGCGTTCCCTCGTGTCTGCTCACTGACCAATGTCCATAATTTATCAAGGTTGTCAGCTGGGCAGAAGCTCTGGTTTCTCTTTAAGTGGTAATGCCTCATACCAACCTCTCCAAAGTAACCTGGGTGGTATTTGTTGAAGCTGATCCTGTGATGATGCATGCCACCAGCATTACCCTGGCCTCGGGGTGCTTCCGGTGCTTGCTCATGCAGCCATGGCCATGGCTCACATGGCCCTGAAGCTTCCAGGCCTTCCATAGTCTGGAGGGCATGTCAGCGGCTGAGACAAAAAAGCAGAAGAAATACTTTCATCAGGCCATGCACGTGCCATGACTGCCTGATTCTTGGCAGGGTTTTAGATGAAGGAGTTGGGATAGAAAAGCTATGGTGTCCCCTATCTGGGTACATACAATCAAAGGAGGGCCCAAGAGGAATTTTACTTGGTTTTGGCAGCTCCTGTTTTTTGCTTTTCATCACTATGAAAAAATACCTGTTTACCTGAGTTAATAAAAAAATATACTTCTTTTTGGCTCATAGTTTCAGAGGCCTCAGTCCATCGACAGGTCCATCACATCAGGCCTATGGTGAGCAGAGTGGAGGGGCAGTTGAAGAACATTAATCAGGAAGCAGGGGGAGAAAGATCCTATGCTAGTGGACTGCTTTCTGCTTGGATTTCATCCAGGCTCCCACTGTCAAGCAGTGTTACCCACACTCACAGGTTTCTCCCCTCAATTTGCTGTCATACAAGACAACAGACTATGGGAACAGCCTCAGAAAATAACCCATGTGTGCCTTACTGATTTCCCTAAGTGTTTTTTGTCTAATCAAAGTGACAAGAATAAGCATACTAGGAAGTTCAAGGAGTCAGTCCGGTGGGGAGAAAGCCCCAGTTATCACCCTTTCCTGGGATGCACACAGCCAAAGGAGGCCCTAAGAGAAACTCTCTATTGATTTATTGACTCCTAGAAGCTTCAGCCATCACCCAGACAAGAATGAACCAGCAGGAGGTAGGGCAACAGATGGCAAAGGGGTTTGATTCTGCTGCTGAACACAACAGTCGCTCCCACAGTAGCAGTGAAAAGGGCGCTAGAGCTTGTGCTATAACTTTTTAAAAATTATTTTTGTCTTTTTGAGACAGGGTCTCTCTATGCAGTTCAGGCTGGCCTTGAGCTCACTTTTGTAGCCAAGGCTGGTCTACAACTTGCACTGATCCTATTGCCTTAACTTCCCAAGTATGGGGATTACAGGCATGCGCCACCACGCCCGGCTTAACAATTCCTTTAAACCACTAAAAACAGATCAAAAACAATACCAAGAAAGAAGTTTATAGAAATGAACGGGTGCACAGAAAATTTTTCTTCAAATAATCATTTCAGCTGGGTGTGGTGGTGCACGCCTGTAATTCCAGCACTTGGGAGGCTGAGGCAAGAGGATCAGTGTGAGTTCGAGACCAGCCTGGGCTACAAAAGTGAGCTCAAGGCCAGCCTGAACTGCATAGTGAGACTCTGTCTCAAAAAGACAAAAAAAAAAAAAAAAAAATCATTTCAAAGATATGACAAAATCACAAAGTAACCAGAATTTATAGAAGAAAAAGTAAGAAAAAACAAAGGAAAAAAAAAAAGCAAAAATACAATTGACTGGGGCTGGTGGGATAGCTGAGTGAACTGAAGTACCTGCTTAGGTAAGCACAGGGACCGTGGTTTTATCCCTGGCACTACATGCCACGCCAGGCCCACCCATAGGGCAGGCTGACCCTGCCACAGAGTCTGAGCATAGTGGTACATGCCTGTAATCCCACAGCTGGGAGGCTGAAAACAGGAGGATCATTGAGTCCAAGCAGCCTACTCAGACCCTGCAACAACTAAATGTATTAAATAACACATATATAGACAGATATAGATATATGTGGGGGGGAGGGTGGTGTACAAATCTTATCAAAGATCAATGAAAGCATTGGTTATTTGAAAAGAAAGTTTAAAAACCTTCAGTTAGGGAAAAAAAAGAAACCCTAATATGTAAAAGTAAAAGTTAAAAAGGAGAGCCGGCCAAATAGTTCAGTGAATTAAAGCGCCTGCTTATGCAGATGCAGGGACCTAATGTGTTGGGCCTGCCCCTGGGGCACAGAGACAGAGATTCAGACTGGGTGTGGTGGCACACATCCATAATCCCAGCTCTTAGGAGGCTGCAAACAGGCAGATCACTACGAGTCCAGTAGTGAGACCCCATACATTCTGTAGACCCTGTACTAAATTAAAAAAAAAAAGAGTTGAAAGGGGAGCTATCATAATTGATTCCACAGAAGTATAATTATTAGTGACTTTTGAAAAACTGTATGTTAACAAACTGCAAAATCTAGAAGAAACGGACAAGCTTCTTGAGACACTAGTCTTCACAAAACTCAACCAAGAGGACATTAAAAAAAAACCTGAATAACAAATAACATGTAATGAAATTCAATCAATAATAAAAACTCCCCAATAAAGAAAAGCTCATGTCCAGATGGCTTCACTGCTGAATTGTACCAAACATTTAATGAACTATTGCCAAGTCTCTCCAAACAATTCCATAAAACTAAAAAGTAAAAAACTTTTCCATAATTCTAGCACAGCCCTATTCCTAAAAGCAGCCTGGAAATTTAGTGACTTAGCATACTCTGTGTGTAAATAAAAATATGTAGAGAACTACACGCTAATCTCCTTCATGGACATAGATGTAAAAATCCTCAGTAAAATAGTAGCAAGTAGAATGCTGCAAATCAGCAAGATTATAGACCGTGACCAGGTAGGATTCATCCCAGGTATGCAAGGATGACTCAACATACACAAATCTATAAATATAATATTCCATATAAACAGAACCAAAAACAAAAACCACATGATCATCTCAATAGATGTAGAAAAACCTTTTGACAAAATCCAACACTCATGATAAAAACTACAGAAAACTGAATTGAGGCTTATACCTCAATCTGATAAGAGCCATCTATGACAAACTAATAGCCAACACCATTCTAAATAGAGAAAAACTTAAAGCCTTTACTCTAAAATCAGGTACAAGACAAGGATGTCCAATATCACCACCCCTATTCAATATAGTTCTTGAAACATTAGCCAGAGCCATTACCCAAGAGAGAGAAATGAAAGGAAAAAGATAAACTATCATTATGCA
>PVKN010029352.1:0-13020 GCA_004027915.1 Capromys pilorides
TCCCTCCCTCCCTTCCTTCCTTCCTTCCTTCCTGCCTTCTGTTCACCTATCCATCCACCCAGCTATCCTCTAAATCATGCCCCACTGACTCTCCCTTATAAATATAGATTTGAAGCTACCCACTTCTGTCCATTTCCACCTATGCCCTCCAGGCCCAGGGCAGCTCTCTTTGTCTTCAGGGAAACCACAGCTGCCCTCACTTGTCATCCGTTTTCTGCCCAACAGACAGAGTAATTGTTCACAAGTGAACATCAGACCATCATCACTGGGTGAGAAGCCCCTACATTTCTCCTTGCTCTTGAGAGATGGACTTGTGTCTTCCTCAGGTGCAGCTCCTGCACGTCAGGCTGGCAGTGGTGGATCTCTGCACATCACTGCTCAGAGCAGTGGCTGTGGTTCCCAGAACACTTTTCAGTCAATGTCGGCTCTCCTGGAAGTGGCCTCCGTGCTGCACGGTCGGTGAGTTTGTGCTGTAAATCAACGAGGCTGATTCCCGCACCTCCTGGGAATGCAGTTGGACAGTAAATGCCTTCTGTACCTGAGTTCTGCTCAACTTTATCTCTGGGAAATTCATTCGTGCTACTGCATGAACCAATAGTTAATCTTTTTTCATTGCTGTTGAGCATTTTACTAACCTATTCTGCTGGCAATGGACACCAGGGCTTTTCCCGGTTTGTGCTGTGTTATCATCTGAATCCCTGTCTGTGAGTTTTGTAGGTTGGAACCTAGCCCTCGGGGTGCTGGCATTACGGGGTAGCGAGCTGGGAAGGCTCAGCTTTTGTGGACGGGATTGGTGCCTTCTAAAAGAGTATGTGGGTCAGACATGGGGTGCATGCCTGCACCCTCAGCACCGGGAGGCTGAGTCAGGAGGGTCCCAGGTTTGAGTCTGCTGTGGGCAATCAGTGACTCTGAGACTCCATCAAAATCAGGAGTGGGGCTGGGGCTGGGGCTGGTGGGAAGGTGCTAGGTTCAATCTCCGGTCCTGCAAAAAGAAAATATATATAAGAAAGAAAAAAGGAAACTTGCAGGGGCCACCAGTCAGTCTCTTGGCCTTGTGTACCAGCACAGCTATCAGGCAAAGAGACAGCCAGGCCGTGCCGAGCCCAAAGCCTGCTGACGCCAGCCCCAGAAGCCGGGTGAAGCCAGGCTCTGTTGTTCTCACGCTGTCTGGTGGTCTGGCAGGTGTCGAGCCCCAGCAGCGGGCCGGAGCCAAGGAAGCCCACCGAGCACAGCCTCGAGGGAAGCTCTGAGCCTGGGCTGCCCCAGCCTCTGCCTCCCCAGCTCCAGTGCCCCATGTCCTTGGTTTCGGGGAGGGGACCAGGGCTCAGATGGTTACTGACCACCAGGGCTACGCACTGTCGGCTAAGGTTGAAGGGGGCAGGGAGACCCAGGAGCGAGACTGGCCAGCTGGCCGGGAGGACACAGGAGGCGAGTAGGCCTTCCCCAGAGCTGCAGGCGCGTGGCCTCCACCACCTAAACGTAGCCCAGTGCTCTGCGACCTTTCCAGGACACAGGCCTGCCCGTGAGCTCAGTTGGTGGCAGCTGAGGGACTCGGTGACTGCTCCGGTGACCAGTGCCTGAGCCTGGGGTCCTGCTACCTGGAGAGGGGAAAGCGGAGGCAGAAAGAGGAGGGGCCTCGCCCAGGGCTGCGCGGCTCACCGTTCCTCCTCCAGAAGCTGCCAGCCGGCAAGGAGCTGCTGGGCAGGGAGCTGGCACCTGCTCCGGCCTCCTTCATCTCTGCGGAGTGACAGCTCAAGTCCGTGCTGGCGTTTGGGGCCACGTGGAGCTGTGCTCAGGCTGAACCCCTCTTCCGCTGAGGGCCCTGTGCCCAGAGGTGCCGTGGGTGGGCGGGGTTTGGCTTAGAGCCCAGCATCCACTCAAGCTGCTGTCAGTCCAGCCTGGGCAGTCAGAGTCTCCCAGGTGCGTCCTCGGGCACAGCCGTGTGGTCCTCACCTTCTGAAGGGCCCCAGGAAAGGCAGCCTCTTCAGTATACTCCAGAGGGCTGGGCGCCTAGTGGATCACAAAGCAGTGGCCCCTCCCAAAGATGTCCCTGGCCACTGAGGGGGCTGGAAGACCTGGGACCCCGGGCAGGGGCTGCGGTAGGGCAGCAAGGCAGCTTGCTATGTGTGGCTGTGCTCCAGGACCCCAGAGTCCTGAGGCCACCTGGCCAGCCCTTATATAGATGACAAGGTCTGCACTTGGCTGTGTGTGTGTGCCTGCGCGCACAAACACACACACACACACACACACCCCCTATGCAAGGCCAGCCGTGGAGGCTGCTGTCACATCGCCTTGGGCACATGTGGGGTCAGAAGCCAAGCCCCTGTGCTCAGGATGCTCCTGCTCTCCGAATATCTCCATCACCACCGGGCAAATCCGGGGTACTGAACCCGGCTCCACAGGACCAGCGACTTTTGGGGTCCCTCCCGTTGTGGTAAGGCATGCTAGAATGTGCCACTGCGCCAGTGTCAGAGCCCCGTTCGGGGGCACACAGTGCCCAGGCCCCCGCTGCCGCCCTCTGCCCTCTTCGTCTACCTGAACCCTGTCTCCTGGAACAGTAAGCCCCCCACCAGGGACCCCGCTCCTGACAGCCACTACCTGGTCCCTGCTCTGCAAGCGAGTCACGGGATGCTGCCCTTTGGGGTCTGCTCATCTCACCTCGCACAACATCTCCAAGATCCATTTGTGTTGTGACTTCGGACCCCAGTCCTTCCTTTTCACCACTGAGTAGTATTCCTATGTTACAAGCCATATTTTCATCCACACGTGAGAACACATTTCGCACCATGGGCGACCAGGCTGTTTGGGACAAAGCTACTGTGTAGTGAGCGAGGCTTTGGATGCCCTTCTCCCTCAGGCGGCATGGTGTTGGGTCTTGGTGGGCTTGCGGGCTATGGGTTGGCTGCGTGCAAGCCCCTGGTATATGTACACTCGCATATGTACACACGTGGGCATTCGCTGTGCAGACCAACACCAACACCCCAGCACCACAAAGGCCCTCGTGCCTTCTCCCAGTTGACTCCTGAGGAGACCTGCGTTCTGCCTTCTGCCTGTAGGAAGCGTCAGCGCTCAGGGCCTTGGCGGAAGTGCAGATGCAGCCGGGAGCTGTCCGGACTCCTGCGGTGGCTGTGCTAGCCTGTTGCTGTCTGCATAGCTTTGCATGGACCTGGGCTCCGCCTTCCTCCTGGGGCTCCTCCAAGGAGGTGGAGCTGTGGGGACGCCCCCGTGGGGCGTCCACTCTCACTACCCTTCCTTCCCTGTGACGGCACCGCGTCCCAGCCTCGTACCCAGCAGCAGGCTGCCTTGTCATTGTTCCTGGGAATCTGGGATGCATGGCCCCTGGGGACCTCTGGAGCTTGCTGCTGTCCCTGCCCTCCCTGGCCCTGGTTGGTGAATGATAGAGGACAGGCACAGGGATCAGGGTCCGTGGACCAGCCTGATGCTGATGGTCACTACCCTCAGGCCAGGCCCTGATCTGGGACTCCAGTCCTGTCTCAAGGAGATGCTTGGGTGGGGCGGGAGGGGGGCAGCCACACCCACCACAGCTACTGAGACTGACTTTTCGCTACCTGGGCCTGGGGACTGATGCACCCCACCGCCTGACCTGAGGGTCCAGCGAGCAAGTGCCTTCGTCCTCCTCCTCCAGCGGCAGGGAAGGTCGCACAGCCGCCCTGGCCCTCTCAGCCAGCTGTGACTCTGTGGCCTGGGGCCTGGGGACAGGCTCAAAATGAGTCACAGAGGGCGCCTCTGCCTCGGCCCTGTCCCGATGGCTGTCATCACGGATGTGGTGGAAAGACAGCGATGCCCGTGAGGCCACTTTGCAGGGCTCAGAGCCATCCACATGGCCTCTCCCGACGAGCTCTGTGCGCACGTGTGTGTGTGTGTATGTGTGTGTGTGTGTGTGTGTGTGTGTGCATGCGCGTGCCCACTGTTTACGTAAGCAATGACCTGTGCGTGTTTCTAGGCATAGTCTTCTGGGCCGAGGCCACGGTGGCCCTTGCTGAGTTCCTGTTTGCTGTCACCCAACTCAAGGCACCACCGCAGCACGGCTCCCAGCGTCTGAGTTGCTGCAGGCCACATGTGTCCACTGGCCTCCCTTCCCCCCTTCTAGCTGTCACCTGATCCCCTGTGGTGCCAGCATTTCCTCCGGCACAGGGAGGCCCCTACTGTATCAACTGCTTCCCTTTCTTTCTCCTGCAGATTCTAGTGAGTGTCTATAGGCTTTTGAGGGGCGCTGCTCCGCCTGCTGGGGTGGTATGAGAGAGCAGCCGGCAGCACGGGGCGTGGTGGCCATGGGTGCATGCTCCATGGCTCTTGAGCCTCAACCTGGGCTCTGTGGCATGGACAGGACAGATCTGCGTCATCTGCGCAGGGCCCCAATGGCTCTGTGTCTTGTGCTTGTCCCAGCAGAGACCTCTGAGGGGGTCCCTTGCCCCCATGTTCCGGAGCCTGGCTGCACATGCCTTGGTTCATGCTGGTGGCGTGGGCTAGGTGCGGAATGCAGGACGTGTCCCCCCTGCCCTCCGGCCAGTGATCCTCCCCCACCTTCGCTCCGACCCTTCCTGCCCCCAAGAATTCCCTTTCTTCTCTTCACCCCAAACTCAGCCCTGCCATGCTCTCTTCCAAAGATTTTGGTGTGTGCTGGGCTGGGGCCTCGAGGAGCTGTCCACCCACAAATGCAGCTGCTGGCTCCAGGGGGAGAAGAGATCCTCGAGGCTGGGGAGTAAAGGGGGTGCCCTGCACCCTGCCTGTTCCTGTCTTGGGGTCACTTGAATCCCCAAGGAGCACAGGGACCATGAAAAAAAGACCTGTGATTCAGAAGCACACGGTCGAGGGAGGGAAGGAGGCTGAGGCCTGAGAGGCCAGGGCCCAGGACCTGTGCGTGGTGGAGCCCAGCTGGGACAGGAGGCTGCGGCCCAGGCAGTGCCAGTCACTGACCAGGCTAAGGTCGTCTTTGATTTCAAGGGGTCTTTTCAGTTCAGGAGTAGAACCCTTGCTGAGTGTGCATGAGCCCCTGGGTACCAATACTGGCACCAGAAAGCCCTAAAAGTAGAGCAAACAACCTAGCTGGGCACAGTGACATGTGCCTGCAGTCCCAGCTTCTTAGAAGGCCGAGACAGGAAAATCACTTCTTTTTTTTTTTTGCGGGACTGGGGTTTGAACTCATGACCTTGCACTTGCCAGGCAGGCACTTGGGCCACAGAGCTATCTCCCCAGCCCCAGGAAAATCACTTCTGGTCAGGAGATTAACCAGCTTGGGCAGATTCCCATCTCAAAAACAGTTCAAAAAAGTTACATTTTCTTATCACCAGAGTTGCACGGGGGAAAGCGGAGACAGAAAAAGACGGAAAATCAGAACACAAAGGAGCTTCCCACTGTCTGGGGTCACCCGCACCTCACCGCTGCGCACTCCACAGAGGGCCGTATCCACGGGCCCTGTGCTGTGCTCTTCCAGAGCAGCACTCTGCCTGGCCCAGTGCAGAGTCAGGTACCCACTGCCCTCAGGAGCGGCCCAGGACCCATGCAGCCCTGGCTGGATGCCTTGCAACTTCTGTCCCTGGGCCTGCTCTGTGACAGTGACATCAGGCCAGATGCCCCACCAGGGGCTCCTCTAGGCCATGATGTGTCCCTCCTCCCTCCTATTTTCAAACCATACCTCTGTCTCCTGTGACCTGGAAGTGGGTGACTTAAGCTATAGTGCCCGGGAAGACCGCTGAGTGTGAGGCTAGCCTGGGATTCAAAGTGAGAGGCTGTTTCAAAACAAGCAGGCAAGGGGCAGGTCGCAGTGCAGTCCCCTTGGAGTTCTATAGCCTTGGACCACGATGCTCCGCCAAGGTCTCCTACTGCCCCTCCCCCAGGGGCCCCTTCCCAACCCCGTCCAGGCCTGAGCCATGAGCATCATGACTCCAATTTCAAGAACCCAAGACTCAGAGCAGAGGACATCCTCCGTGTCCTGTGCTGGGCGCAGGGTGCAGCCTGACCTTGCCCAGCCACAGGGGGGCCCATGGCATGCCCAAGCCAGGGCAGGGACCCAGCCACCCAGACCTGGTGCTCTTCTTTCATGGGGGAGGCTTTCTGCAGCAGGCAGAGGAAGAAGAAGGTGACAGCTGTGGTCCCAGCTTTGGGGCTTCTGCTCCCATCCCTCCTCCCTGCAGATTGTGCCATTGCTTGCAGGTAGTCTCAGAGAGCCTAAAAGCAATGAGCCTTGAGACACATGGCTCCCCCAAAACTGACTCTGGGCAGAGGACTCCCACCCAGCCCCCCAAACCAACCTGGATCCACTTCACCAGCCAGTCCCCACTCCAGTGAAAAGCCAAGTGGGTCTGGGTGTTGTGCCACTCACCTGTCGCCCCAGCACTCTGGAGGCTTGGGAGGATCGCAGAGGCAAGCCCAGCCCCGGCAACTTAGCAACTCGGTGAGAACTTGTTCTAAAAACAAACAGAAAGCAGCTGGGGATGCTGCTTAGGGTGAGGTCCTGGAATCAAGACCCCGTGTTGCAAAAGCTAACAAAACCCCAAACCAGGGGCCAGGGAGATACGGCAGTGGTTTAAGAGCTTGCCTGGCAAGCACAAGGACCTGGGCCATGCCAGCCACCAAACCCAGGGGTGGTGGCACACACCTGTAATCCCGGCACCAGCGAGGCTGAGGTAAGAGGATCACCATGAGTCCAAGCTGCATAGTGAGACCCTGTACCAAAAAAAGAAAGAAAGAAGAAAAAAAAAGAAAGAAAGAAAGAAAGAAAGGGATTAAAACTCGAATCCAAACAAAAACAAACAAGAAACCAGGTGGCACACACCTGGCCCTGCGTCGAGGCCTCCCTGGACATCTGCTGTCTGTGCCGGCCCAGCCACACCCGAGCCCCCCTCGCTCATCTGCCTGGTGACTCTGGCTCCCCCAGCAGGGAGGCCCTGGCCACAGCAGTCTGCTGCCTGCACCTGCAGACCTCTCTCCCTGGAAGGGCGCCTCTGGCGGGTCTGCAGGGAGATCCAAGCTGGCGCGTCTCCGGGCTTCTCAGCACCACCACGCACCAGGCCCCAAAGGAGCAGCAGTGCCCACAGCACTGGCTCCGCATGTGGCGGGCAGTGTGCTTACGGCCCTGTTTTACAGTGGGAGCTCCAGGCCCAGGAGGGTGAGTGGCCAGCAGCCATTGCCTGTCTCACGCAGCAGCCTGGGTGTTGGGATCCCGCCTGCCTGGGCCTGCCCTTGCATTGCTTTTAGATGTGGGCTGGAAGCCGCCCTGCTCAGCACCACTGTCTGCTGGCCTGGACCCTCATGAGTCGAGGCTCAGGGGTGGGCAGTGCGCATGGAGACACATGGGTCCCGTCCTGGGCCTGCAGTGGCCAGGAACAGCCCAGGGCTGCTGTTGGCAAGGCCCGGCATGATTCAGCCTAGGCTCCAGGCCAAGAGCCCACAGCACAGCCAGAATTGGGGGCCTCCAATTCCGAGGTGGCACCCCCTCCGGGGCTCCGCCCTGCCTTCTGCTTCCTACCCGCCATGTCCGGAGCAGCTCTCCTCCACAGGTCCTTCGTCCTCTGCTTTGGAGCCTGCTGAGCACAAACCGAACCTCGACAAGCTGGAGCCCAAGTGAGCTTCTCCTCCTCCGACCTGCATGTGGTGGAGTTGTGTCGCAGCACGAGAAGCAACAGGGGCGAGCGTGTCCTCCAGCGGGCACTCCAGGCCCGGTCCACCCCCTAGCAGGCCACCACGAGGGACGGGAGCAAGCCGGGGTCAGCTGAAGAGGGGCACACAACCCCCGCCTGGGTGCGGGGCACGAAACCCCACAGGGCAATGTGGGGTGGGACCCACCTGCAAGCTCACAGGAGGGGTGGCTCCCAGGGGGAGGCCTGGCCTGCGCAAGCCCCTTCCCGTGTGGGATGCTGCAGGGACGCCGAGAAGCAGAGACGGCTCAGCATGGTTTTCCACTATGGCAGCATATTGTGGATATTTACACTGAGCAAATTAATGCTTTTAGAACACACACACATTGCCAAGCAATAGAGTAATTATGCTATTCACAAGGAAATTACGGGATTTATTAAAGTCATTAATTGCGATGTGCTCCGGGCAGTGGGCTTTAGTGACAGGTCCCACAATTTGGAAGAATGTTGTGGTTCAGCCCAGCTGGGCTCCCTGCCTTGGGCAAATGGTGTTGAAGATGGTGGCTTGAGAAGCTTTGAGGCCCCCGAGTGTTAGAGATACCTGGGGAACACACAGAGCCCCTGAGCCCTTGAGCTAACTGGACAGTGGTTCCCGGAGACCAGGGCCACAAATACACTCCCTGTCACTGCCTGTCTCTGTCTCTGTCTCCTGCCCTTCCCGTCCTCCCCCCTCCCATCCTCCCCCTCCCTCCCTCTCTCCCTTCCTCCCACCCTCCCTCCCACCTTCCCTGCCTCCCTCTGTCCTTCCCTGGGGACTAATCCCCCATCCTCCTTGCTCAACTGCATCCCTATCCCTTAAATTTTGTTTTGAAACAGGGTCCACGTTGCTGATTTTCCCAGACTGGGCTCAGCCTCAGCGTGCTGGGTGACAGGTGTGTCCTAGCCAGCCAGGAGAGGGTCTCTTTTGCTGGCTGTGGATATGGAAGCCCTCTGCCTGGCTGCTCCCGGCAGTGACAGGCAAGCCACACACAGAGGAAGGCCAGGAGGCCCAGGGCCTGGACCTCGCTGCCCGAGCCCACAGCCACGTGTAGGAGCCACTGAGTCTCTTCCGGCTCAGGCTGGCATACTCTCAGGCCTTGAGCCTGCATGGCCCTGGAGTGGCCATTGTGGACATCCATTTCCCTTTGCCCAACTGTATCTGTTGACCCCGGGGCGGGGACCGCTGATCTGATTAGGGCAATAGAGCCCTTGAGCTGGTTGTACCTGGACTAAGCCCAAGATTTGCGAGGTAAGGGGCTTAGCACCCGCAGGAGGGCAGCGAGGGGTGCAGGGGGAGGGGGGGCAGAGCCTCGGAGGCTCAGTGGGTCTGGCGTGGCACTGGCTCCTTCCCTTGCTCCCATGTGTGCATGAGTGGAGGCCCTGAGAGGACTAGGGCTTCATTGGACAGACAGACGGACAGGCCGACAGGTGCCGTCCTCAGGTTCAGGGCTGCTTCCTGGCCCCCGCCACAGCCCATCCAGCCTTGTCCTTCTCCAAGCCCACCTCCTGGCCTCTGGCACTGGAAGCCGCTCACACAGGTAGTATTTTACAAATGATAACCACAGCCTGGCGTGGTAGCCCACACCTGTCAGCCCAGCACAGGAGGCGGAGTCAGGCACTGCCAACGACAGGGCCAGCCTGGGCTATCTCAAGGCCAGCCTGAATTAACTAACAAGACCCTATCTCAAAAAACAACCAGCCGACTAACTCCCTAGCTAAATAAATAAGCAAAATGGCAGTTGGGGTCAGACAGTATAGTCTACAGCCCAAACCTCAAGCCAACTTAAAAGGGGTGGTGCACGGAATGTCCGTCCCACCTTCTGGCCCAGGTGGCCCTGGTTCTGTCCCCTGGGTGTCCCTTTGGGAATGGGCCAGCTGCAGTCAGTTGTGACTGGCTGTTTGAGATTTGGTGGCAGCTGCCAGCCAGGGGCTCTGACAAAAGGCGAGCTTGCACAAAAGCCTCTTTCCCCTGGCCCCGCACCTGCTCCAGTCACCCTCCCTGGTTGAAGTCCGGCTGGGGCCTCTGGCACCCAGAAGAGGGCGCTGCTGAGCTGACCTCAGACTTCAGACCACTGGAAATACATTTCTGTTTATTTGGGAGTCAGCTGGGGACATTCATCAGCAGTATCCCAAACTGAGAGACTCCCACTCAGGGATGTGATGAGCACATCCCAGTGGCGCACGCTCTTTCCTGTCTGTGTAGGACAGCTATACCAGGGCCCACAGCTGTGCACTGGGGCAGGCAGGTCTGACCCGGCCGGCACCGTGCGTGTAGCTGACTGGGTTGAGTCCATGAGGACTGCGTGCTGGCCTGCGCTGGGCGACACCGTGCCCTTGTGAGGCCCGCTCGCTCCCCTAGATCCTGGACCCTGCGTGGAGCGGCTCCAAGGACGTGGCCCTTGCGATCCCGGTGAGCTGGCACGGGCCGCTCGCCTCCCTCGCGTACCTGGGGCTGGTGCGCCCGTCCTTTCCCTCTGGAATTCCTCCAGGGCCCGTCGGGCCTCTTGCCCCACCGCCACCCCCAGGTCAGCCGAGTTGCAGGTCAGCCTAGACCACAGAGCTAGCCGCTGCCACGTGGCGGTGCGCAGTCTCAGGCCGTGGCGCACAGCGGGAGGAAGTGTTCTGTCATAGCAGGGTAAGAGCAAGTGGATGGGTCCTGTGGACATCGCGCTGAGCTGAGGGCCTGGCTTGTGCAATCCCGTGGCATGTAACACGCAGTGGCGAAGACGCAGGCAGGGAGGGTCCGGGCACGGGGACAGGTCTCCTGGGGGCGGTGAACATGTTTTGGGGCCTGATGGAGGCGGCAAAGGGGCCGATTGTGAGTCCTTTAATGAACAATGCCTAGCCAGCCCCCCACCCCAGCCCCCCGCCGATTTAAGGCCACCCCAGCCTCTCAGCTCCAGCCCCACGCGCTCAGCGAGGCAAACCCAGTTCTTGGAAGGCGGGCGGGGTGCAGGAAGGCAGGCTCAGCAATCCGGTGGGCACAGAGCGAGCTGCAGTTCCCCGATCGGCCGCTAGGGGTCTCCACGCTCCGCTGAATGCTGCTAGGGTGCTTCCTGAGGGCCCAGCAGCGGGGAGACTCAGGGCCCTGGGGCACCGGGTCTGCTACGCTGGCTGCCACTCTGCTGTTCCAGGCCCGGGCACGGGGAGCCTGGCTCTGATGCTGTGAGAATCGGGTCACTCAGAACGAACACCCACTCTGCTGGGTCTTCTGGCCTCCACGGCCGCTGTCCGTGTACAGGCATGGTGTCACCTGCCCTGCCCTACCTGGCGCTGTTGCCTTGTTTTATTTTTTTGTCTTGGAAACAGGGTTTCACTCTGCAGTCCAGGCTGTCCTTGAGCTCCCAAGGGTCTTCCCGGTGCAGCCTCCTGGGAGCTGGAATTACAAGCCTGTACAGCCATGCCCAGTTTATGCTGAAAGTTTTGCCCTGAATTCTCTTTTGTTGATATTTTTGTTTGTTTTTTGAGACAGGGTCTCTCTGTGTAGCCCAGGCCAGGCTCAGAATCCCTGGGATCTTCCTGCCTCAGCCTCCCGAGGGCTTCCGCTCCTCCCTGCTCAGGGCCGCAGCCTGGGGGAGCACTGCGCTTCTCCATGCCAAGGGTGCGTGCGGGCCGCTGTTTCCTGTTACACAAGCAGATTGTGCTGCTGGAAGCCACAGGGAAGCCAAGAGAACAGAAGCCGCCCCAGCGCCGCCCCCAGCCCACCCGCTCCTGCTGCCGCCAAGCCTGGGACCCTCCTGTCTTGGCCGCTGGGGCAGATGGGACTCTGGGTCTGCATCCTGCCCAGCCCCCAGATCCCAGCATCCTCTGGGGGAGGATGTTCTCCTAGGTTCTGTACTGCACCAGTGTCCTGGGGTGGGGACAGCTGGGGACACAGGCTCTGCTGGGGGCAACACGCAGGCCAGCAGGTGGAGGAGCAGACGCACCCACCTGAGGACGCGGACGAGCCAGACAGCGACCCTGTGCTGTTGCCTACCAAGGCCCGTTTCCTGGGCTGCACCGGCTCGCCTGCTTGTTGCCTGGCCACGGAACTTAGAGCCTCTTTCTTGGGCTCTTGCCCTGTGCCGCCAACCAGAGATTCCTCACAGTCTCTAGGCAGGGCCTGCGTGGTCTCTTGCCTTGTGTAGGCCCTGCCTCGCTAATAATCCCCGTTGCAGTGAGAGCCCCGGGCGACAGCCTCCTGCCTCGGTGCAGCCAGGTGCTGGCATTGTGCATGTGTGGTGGAACCCCCCCCCCCCCCCCCCCCCCCCGGAAAATCCTGGTCCAGTTCCCCGGGTGCACAGAGGCCCTGGCTCTTGACCCTGCCACCCGCAGAACCTGCTACCCCGGGCTGGGTCCCTTGTGGTGACTGCAAAACCAGGGACCTCTGTGTCTCCTGTCGCCATGTGGGTACAGCCTGGTTCCACCTGCACCCCAGCTGTGTACATGGGTGGGTGGCAGCTGCGGCCACACAGTGTCTGCCTCTAGGATGAGGGGTGCGGCCTGCCTTCCTGGTCCTGAGTTCAAGCTCTGGGCTCAGCTCCTCCCTACCTACCACCTGGACAGCCGCTTCTGCAGTACCTGATCACAAAGCCCCTTGTGCAGTACCTGCCACCTGCTCGTGAAGCACTCAGGAAGCCATCATGCCGTGGCCCCCAGAGCCACATGAGGAGGGGGAAGCCACTGAGAGGCCTCGGGCCACAGCCAGGACCCACAGGGCCCTGCCACTGTGGTCCTGGACAGGGATCTCCAGGCTGAGGCCAAGCTGTTGGTCAGTATAGGCACAGAGGCAAAGGCTGGGAGGCACGGAGCCCCCCCTCAGCTGGGGCCACTGCCCCATGCCCCGGTACTGCTCAGGGGCTCCAGGTTGGCCTCCTTATCCCAGATGCCCCAGATAGCCACACCATGTGCCACATAGGGGTTCCCCAGAGAGCCCCAGGCAGGTGCTTGCTGACACACCTATGGGGGACCTCAGGACCTGGACATGAACTCACAAACTGGGATCATGAAAACGAGCAGCATTGGGCGCAGTGAGCTCTTCTACGGCCTGACTTCAAGGCTGTCGGTGGGGCGGGGAGGGGGGCAGATGTCCACAGCAAACCAGGGATACACGCTGGCTGGCAGGGCTCTGCCGGATGGAGGGGATGGAGCAGCTGTGCCTGAGAACGGTGCCGAGTCACCAAACTCCAGTCCCCCTGCCATAGCTGCAGAACTAGGCAGAGAAGGAAAAACCTGCTCCAAGGGATCCTGGCAGGGGGCCGGATGCCGCCATAGCCAGATCCACCTGCTCTGCTCCCCACCTCCATGCCTCGGAGCCCCCTCAGCTGTGGTGCCCTGGGAGTCAGAGCAGTGGCCTGGCCTGGGTCCCCTGGCCTCCAGGGCCACATGACAGCCTCATTGTGGC
>PVKN010029353.1:0-13015 GCA_004027915.1 Capromys pilorides
CAGAAATTTCAGAGTTCACATGTTGCACTTAAGCACCACCCAGCTGGCTTATACATTAGTGCATTCGGAATAATTAATAGTTGACTGGAGGCATCTGCTGTTAAGAGTGGTTCAAAATGTTCTTTACCAAGAGAATGTTAGAAAATTTCCCTGAAATTCTTAGAGGTCTGTGTGTTTGCAAGTCTGTCTAAGTGAAAGTGGTTCTACAGGGGGTTAATATAGAGTTTTTAATATAGGCAAACATTTCCAGGATCACAGAGATAGCTCAGTGGTCTTAGTGCCTACCTAGGCAAGCACAAGGATGCTGGTTCAACCTCCAGTATCCCAGTACCACACGCCGTGTTGGTCCCAAGCCAGGGATGCTGAGCTGACCACTGTGACTGGGCATAGTGGTACATGTTTGTAATTTCAGTGCTGTGGAGACTGAGACAGGAGGATCACTACTGGTCTGAGCTATGTAGTGAGACTTTGTACCAAATACATGAAAAAAAATCCAAACTGAGTATAAATTTTTCTGTACTATATTGTGACAATTAAGAGACTTAAAGCACAACCCAACCATAAAGAAAGATAAATTTGAATCATTTTCAGGAAAATGGATGGATCTTGAGAACATTACTAGTTGAAATGAATTGGACACAGGTTAAATATCATCTGGTTCCTTTAATATGAAAAACCCAAAATGTTAGTAAGGTAAAGAGAAAAATAAATTAATCATGTTGAGAAACAGGGAAGTACTCTGTAGAAATGGAAAGGAGGCCTGCAGAAGAGAGGAGAGGGAGGCAAGGGCAGGCAGGGATAGTAGCTGTGGTCAAATGAGGCCCATGTGTGTGTCAGTCCCTCACACAGAATGTAATCACAGAACAGAAAAATAAATAAATGAAAGGAATACTTACAACATGCAAATCATATAGAAATTGTACCCCACATATATTTGGCTAATAAAAACATCTATGTTTCTTTTAATTGTAGTGACTATCCCTCTTTAAGGTATTTAGTATATGACAACCATACAATTTAAACTAATGGACATATGAAAAATGGTATAATTTTGAGAACGGAGTCATTTGTCCTTGGGAAGGTTGTGGAAAAGGAGTATTTTCATATTTGCCAACATCCTAAAGAAGCAAATAGACCTGCATATTCTCAAAGGTGCCTTGTAAGCCTTTCGTTCATGCAGATTGGTTCTTACAGCATGTGTTTAACTCCAGATTTGAGAAGAGCCTGGACAGACCCTATTTGAGGAAACACAGATCCAGGTTTGCAAAACATTTTTTGCAAAATACATGTTTCATTCAAAAATGTCCACAATTCAACCAGTGAGCAAATTTTCTTCCAGCTGGTCTCAGCTCTTGTAGAGAACTCCCTACCTTGTGACTAGTGACTGCAAAGAAATAACGAGATGAAATACCTAACTTTAAGCATCGTGACCAAGTGCTGGATGCACAAGATAGTGCACTGGGATAAGCAGAGGATGGGCACCCTACTTGGCTCATAGACCTTTCACAGACCTGGTGCCCCATTTCTCCCAGCTGTAAACACCTACTGCACAGCACAGAAAACCAAAATTCCTTCAGAAATTCTAGTTTTATTTCCTCAGGAAACCTGTACATTTGAAGAGCACAAGCACTTATCTTAGGTTTACAGAGGACCCAAGACCAAACACAGGAAAGGCAGTTAAGTACGAACGTGGAAGCTACAAGTCTTCATATCAATAGTCCCTGAAATGTACAAGAGCCATATGAAATGGGAGATCTGAGTACTTGTCTTTGCTCTGTGTGTTTGGTGGGGGGATGAGCTCCTTTAATGCTTGTGTCTCTTCTGTAGCTAAGCTCATAGCTACAGAACTTTGTACATAGAAAGTGTTTGTTGTATTTTTGTTGAAAAAATGAACATATGAAAGAAGCACAGCAGAATTTTTAGGATTCTGCTAAGACTTCTAAATTTCTTGATGAAGAAAAAACCCATATCATTTTATAGAGTCTCTAAAGTATTTTTCTTGACTTTTTTTTTTTTTTTTTACTTTGACTATAAAACAAATCTTTGCTGGTCCTCTTTGCTCACTTTTTTTCAAGAAAAGAAATCCACACCTGACCAAGTCGAGTCACATTGATCTCACTGGGACTGAGCTAGAATTTCTGCATGAGTGCCTGCTATTGGAATCCATCATAGCTGTTCCTTAATCATTCATTCATCCATTTATTCATTTTACATACTTGCGGAGTGTTTTCTATGGACCTGACAGCGTACTATATTCTAAGATGCAACAGTGAACAGAACTGATAAAATCTCTGTGATCAATGAGTTTATATTTGACAAAGAAGAAGAGAAAGATATGCAGAGTGATGATATGAGTGATACATACATACTATGGCAAATAATGAAAATTATTCACCAGAACCGCAGAGCAGGATCTGGACAGTGAATGCAGGAATTGGGAGACAATTACTTCTTAGAGGGAAGACATTTTTCATAATGTTTGAATAATTACACAAAGAAAGGAGAGAGAGTAAACTGCATGGGCCTCAGGAGCTCAGCAGCTGGGATACGTGAATTTTAAAAGACCAATTAGACATTCAGATAAAGACATTCAATTTGCAATTTGGCAGCTCAATGTTGTGGTCTGCAGTTCAGGACCAGAGATACATACTTAGGAACTGTCAGCTTATAAGAGGGTATACAGTCGCAGGGTAATTGAGTTCACCAAGACAAGTGTGTAGATAGGAGAGGAGAGGTGCAAGGGACAGAGTTCTGAGGAACTCTATTATAGAGGTTGGAGGCAAGAGGACAAACCCCTAATGTGACTCAGAAAGAGTAGTTCATGAGATAAGAAGAGGGGCTGAGAAAACTGTCTCAGAAACTGAGTTTTAGAAAAATCTAAGAACTGGTAGCAAATAGAGCAAATATTGGTTGAAATCCAGTATCAACTAGATTACCACCTAATATTCTTTATCTCTAGTATCACTACAACTAGTAAGCTTTGCAACTTTCTATATATTATTCAGCAATGACTTCCACTATTAGAAAGGTAACATTCGTGAGCAAGAGGCACTTCTACTGTCATAAATGAAAACCCAAATGTTTGTATCTTGAAATGACATTAAAAGCACTGAAAAGTCATTGAGCTTATAGCATTCTTTCATGGCAGGAGGAAGCTGTGCCTCCTTCTCGCTGGAGAAATTTGGGTTGGCCAATAGATTTCCCACACATGCTTTGATTGCAGCAGAGCCTAAAGCAGTTCTCTCAGTCTGCCATCTAGGGCTGGTAATACAAGGTCCTCTAGCTCAGGTTGTTTATGAAGGCAGTTACTAGAATGACATTCATGTTAGCAGAACTTCAGGATGGGTAAAGGAAACAAATTGGAGTTAAAAGTGAGCTATTTGTTGTGGGAAAAAATTCAGCAATTCATTCATTCAGCTGAGAGTTTGTTCTATGTGAGAAACATATCACAAGCAGGTTGAGCAAAAATAGGGAGGGTGTACAATAAAGTGAGAAAAACAGGATTTAGATTGGATCATGAATGGAGTACTAGGGAAAAAGAGTTAACAATTCATGAGAGAAAAAAATACACAGAAGAAAAGATACCAAGAACTAGGAGAGAAATGTCCTACTATTTTCTCCGTAATTTTCTGTATTTTCCTAATGTTTCTAATATGAGCATAATGGCTTTTATAACAGGAAAGTAAACTTTAATGAAAATAAAAGTCGAAACCTTTATATATTTTTTTGCTTTAATTTTTAGTAGGGGCAAAAATGGTGCTCATTAGTATGCTCTTCAGGGAAGTTTCCACCCTATTTATGAAATTCCACTTCCGCTTTGCTAATGGCTGTGACAAGGAGCAGCCAGCCCACCTACTATCATTGTGAATTGCCTGTGGTGCTGCCTTCTCAAGCTGCTGTTTTATTAATGATCTAGAAACTGAAACACTAAGGAGTGGAGCAGGGTTAGAAAGAGTCAGCGATGTGCCCTCAGTGTTTGCCAAGAAAATGAAAGACATGAGATGAGAGGAAACTGAGAGGCAATGAGGAGCCAGCTGTTCCATTTTCAAAGCCTTTGACCTCTGCAGGTGCAATTTGTAAATACCAGCCTGGGACGACCTCACACTTCTCACAGACATCACCTCCTGAAAAGCAACTCTCACTCCTACAAAGATAGGCCTGATTTGTCTTATTACCAAACATGTTTCAATGCATCATGGCTGCCATTTGGAGAAGGGGAAAGATTGTCACCTTCATAATGCTCCCACTTTATTAATTTTTTAATCAAGAGGGGTGATTATTCAAGCCTCATTCTCCAGGGTCCCAGTTGCTTAGCTAAATTACATATCATTAATATGTGAAGTTTTATAAAACTAAACATGATGTCAAACGGCTCTAAGTTCACTCTCTTTTATTTCATTCATGCTGTTTGTGTAAGAGCTGGTTTAAATACACGGTGTGTACTTAAAATTTTTAAAAATTACATTAAAGACATTGCTATTATCTCCTCTCACAATATTCCCTCTGCTGTTTGTTTTTGCTTTTGTTTTTACTCTTCAAAATAAAATAAAATGAACAGTTTTAAGAAGAATATTCCCTCTCACTTTGAGAACACTTATTCCATAATTGTTGCCACTTTCTGAAGCAGTTATGGAAAGTTCCTTCTTGAGATGTAATTAGAAATACAGTGAATATTTTGTTTTAACTTTATGTTATGACTGGCTCAGCATGCCCTGGGGATGGGGCTGGCACAGCATGTGGTGCCAGGGATTGAACCATGGTCCCTGGGGTTGCCTAAGGTTGCCTAAGCAGGCTCTCTAAACCACTGAGTTATCTTGCCAGCCCCATAGTGAATATTTGAATGGAAATGGACCACCTATCTCCAACGAAACAAAACAAAAAAGAGGGTATGATGGTCATTTTGTAGTGAAAAAAAATATATATATGATAAATATTTAGGATAGATATATACTACTTTCTCTTAGTTCGGTGAGAAGAAATATTTATACTAATAGTGTTTAGACAAGATATCAGGTGTGCATCTTCTACTCTGAATAACTGCTATGAAGTCAACAATATGCAATGTATTAATTATTGTAACTGTTCCACTAATCTGTTTTGAAACTATCTCATTGATATTTGTTTCTCATTAAAGTTGATAAAAATAAGTAAAAAAAAATAAAAAAAAAAAACAGTGAATGCTACAGGTGATTGCCATTTAACAGAAAGCAGGGCTGGAGAGATAGCTCAGCAGCCAAAGTGCTGGTCTGGAAAATGCAAGGTCACAAGTTTAATACTGCATGTTTTGCCAGCCCTGGAAACTGGGCATGGTGGCACATGGCTGTAATTCCAGCACTAGGGAGGCTGAGACAGGAGGATAATTATGAGTCCAAATGTTGTAGCAAGACCCTGTAGAAGGAAAGAAAGAAAGAACACAGAAAATGACTTGTACGTATACTATAGTGGATGATATCAACCTTATTCCCTGGCACTGACACTAGGTGACTTCTGGTTCTTGCCTCAAGTCAAGATGGCCAATAAATGGTAAACACTAGGAGTCTATTTGAGTCATTAAGGTGGCCATCAAAATGCAACTAAAGACACTTAAGAGAAATCTCTTGAAGGACTGCTTCAAAAAGTGGCAAGAATAATGAGGTGCATTCAGAGCAAGGAAGAGTAATAGCAATGTCATCACCATAATTACTTTCAAAAAACATCATGTTTCAAAGAGTCAACCCAGTTATTTTCCTTAAACTGAACAAGGTTTAATTTTTCTGACAGACACATGCTCTAAACATACATTACCTTGTGACTATGCCAGAACAATTAAAGACAGAGAAAGAGAGCTGTTTTTCCAGTGCTTCATGTCTTCTTGCCCCTGTAGAGGAAAATTGATCAGAGCAGCTTTGCAAAGATGCTCATCCCTGGCAGATCAAAGAAGAGTTGGTGACACAAGACTGGTGAAGAACAACCCTTGTAACACCCAAAGAGGTGCCTCAGTTCTCAAATTAGCTGCTATCTTCTGAACACTTCTGAACTCAAGAGCAGCAACTCGGAGTCCTATCTCTGCCAGTGGCTGCCCAATGTTTGTTACTTGAGCCCGCTTACCATGCTTTTGACAATGCTGTTTTAGGAGAACCAAGAAGCCCCAGGGGCTATGCAGCAGGCATGTGTGGAGCACCACTCACCCCATGCTTCCCTGCATATGGCCATTGCTTCAAGCGTCCCTCTGGACCCCATTTGCAGTGCTCTCTAGGTGAGCAATGAGGTGCCACTCCCTTTCATAGATACAGAAAGGAAAGTTTGGGAAAACTTAGTAGCTTTCCAGGAAGACCTTGCCCAGGGAGCTTGTTCACACTGAGTCCAAAGTCTACTTTTCTAACCATGGCTCTGCTCTGGACTTTTGCTAGGCTCTGTATCCACAGAGTGCTTTGATTTCTTTACTCTTTCTTTTAAAAACTTTCTTAAAAATTTCTGAAAACTTTCTTCTGTTGTGTCTTCCAGAGCATCTGCAAACAATCAACACCTCTGAAATGAAATTCACCCAAAATAGCAAGGGCTTCCAGTAAAATGAAACCCATAAAAAGCACACCTGGTTTTCTTGAAACAAATGCTGTTTTGACAGATTTAAATTGGACTTCAACATTAGACATATTTAACCATGTTGTATTTGACCTAAAAATTACCTCCAATTTGTCAGATGCACTTCTTTGAAAACTTATAGCAGACAGTGAGTGCTGATGTGATTTCCTGAAAGAGAATTGACGTGAATGGCTAAGTTCTCAGAAATAATATGGCAATTTAAAATAGAGTGTTCCACCACCCACCTGGAAATGATGAGATTCATTGACAGAAGCGCCTGTGCCATGGCCATCAGCCTTTCCAGAGTTCTTGGCAATCTAATTGGATGACTTCTAATCCAGACTACTCAGGCCTCTTGTAGCCTCCCTCTGCTCGAGAGCTCCGATTGATTAGATAGTGATGGGTTATAAGGATTTTCTCGGAAAGTGTGTCCCTAGGCTTCTATACATCAATACAGGAGGAATAGCCTCCAAGAGCGTTGTTCATTGTGCTTAAGAATTATGCTCCCAGCTTCTCCTAAGGGAGCAAAATGATATCAGCATCTCCACTGTGGCTTACCCACTGGCCACATCTGCTGCTGTTGTCTAGTTTCCTGACTTAGAAGCCTATTCTCTGCTTCTCCTACCAGAAGTCCTGCTTTCTTCTCTCCTAAGATTTTTCATAATTCACAACAAGATATGAAGGATATACCAACACTTAAGCAGAACTTGCATGGATTCAATACATGAATATTTATTGACCTCGTGTTAAACACTATTACAGTCATATACCAGTGAAAAAAAGCCTCATGAGCTTCAAGTTCCTGGGGTAGAGGCAGACAACAACAACAACAAAATAAATAATTAAAAGGCCAGGTAGCAATAAATGGTCTGGAGATGAATAAGATAGAGACAAGAAGGATGGAAGGGCTAGCGGATACCATTTTGCTTTGAGCAATTAAGGAAGACCTGATTTATAGGACACTTGAGGGAGAAATTCATGTGGCTATCTGGAAGAAGTGTCCAGGGGCAAAGAAAGCAGCAAACACACATTGTCTGTGGACGGTAAGGTGGTGACTGTGATGTGGTGGGGAAGGCAAAGTGGAGTAAGGTTGCGGAAAGGGCTAGGGGAAAGGAGAGATCGAGTAGGGTCTTGCACACCATTATAAGAGCTTTCGCTTTTGCTGCAAATGATAAATCAAGACTCTGGCTGGGTTTCCAACAAAGACTAGTGTAATCTGACTTTCATTTTAAAGGAATCACGGAGGCTGTCAAGATAAGAATAGACAATATGAAAGCAAGGGAGGAAGTTGGAAGACTACTGCAGTAACCCAGGAGAAAGACTCATGGCTTATCTTAGGAAGAAATAGTGGAAGTGCAAAACCAGTGGAATCTGGATCGTGGTACAGTGGCTCTGTTAGAAAAGCTGGAAATTAATGACTAAAAATGTTTTAAATTTCTCCAGCTCCTCAAATTCTTACAATCTAGTGGGGAAGTTGAATACTGGTTCATAGATGGGTGACCTTGAGGAAGTAATTGAACCTTTCTAAGCCTTGATTTCTTTAGCTATAAAACAAAAAAAGAAGACTATCCACTTTTTACAGCTGCAGTGATGGTTAAATGAGATGGATTCAATGAAAGTCCTTAGTACGGTGACTGGTATATGGGCAGCATTCAGTAAATAGTTAGCTAATATTGGAGTTATTTTAAATTATTGCACGAGCTTGTTTTAAGTCCTCAACAAGGACCTACTGAATTCTAACCTTTCTGAGTCCCAAAGCTTTCTTTCTCAGCCAGTAAGACTGGCTGAGAAACTATTGACTTCAGCTACTCTCAATTCTCAACTACTTCACTCTGCTGTCTATGGACCACAAATCCTCTCTTCCTCTTTCCTATACATCTCAAGTGGTCCCTCCCTAAGCCCTCCAGTAGTTTTACAATTTATTCTTAATTGAAAGTTGTTTTTCTTTCTTATTTCCTTGGTCCATCTGGAACCTCTTTACTCTTGATTTCCCAAGTTTTAAGCCCATGCCAACAAAGCCCCACACTAGGAATATTCATTAGACTTCTACATGTACTTAGTTTCACTAGCGGTGCTTTCCAATCGCTGTTCTTTTATTATTCTCTTCTTTTGTCCTTCTGTTTTAACCAAGTGCCTGAGTGCTTCATCCTGCCTGAGTGCACTGACCCGTTTCTGCATTTTTGGTCCTTGGGGACCTGAACTACATTCACAGACAAAGCTGGGTGCAATACCTTTAATCCTGTGCTACTGATTTGTGCCGTGAACCACCACACACCTCAGGATTTAGCTATGATAATAACGTGGCACTCCTAGCTTTTTTTTTCCATTTCACATTTTATGATTGCCTGATGACTGTGCTTGGATCCTTGATGCATTCCAAAGAGGACTCAAGTGTACTAATGCACATTCATTTTTATTCAAAAAGGAAGATAAAAGAGGGCTCCTTGGAGGAACAAGATAGCATTAAGAATTCTTATGGAGTATAAGACTTTGCTTCTAGGGTGTGGCATTAATGTCCTGAAATCCCATTTGTTTTAATTTAAAAACTTGCATTTTTTTCTTCTTTTGCTTTAATTTCTTCCTAACCAAAACATTTAAACAGAACTTTATAACTTATAAATATATTTATGTACATCCAGTTAAACAGTATCTATAGCGCAGAAATTTTCCTTGAAGACAGAAAGAAACAAGTTTTTTTTGCCTTCAAGGGGTTTCCCATCTGGTGGGATAGAAACAGATAAAATATTTAACTCCTGATCACGCAGCAGGAATTATCCGGCTGACATAGTCAGACGAAGACAGAAATACCATATGTAAAGCACTATCAGGAGGGCTGAAGCAGCTTCTGACACATCTCTCTCTTTGCTGGCTGAAGGAACAGCTTAATCCTCTGCTTCTCCACCTGTCTTTTGGGGAGGGCGAGCCAGGCCCCGCCCATCTCCCCAACTCCAGCCAACTGTGCTGGGATGGGTCTGTGAACTGATTGCATATGTTACCCTGGAAATTATTGGGATGTCAAATGGCAGTGTCATCTTTCTGGCAACCTGTTCCTGAGCAGATTGTGACTCACTGACCTACGGGCGCATCATTCACGACGCCAGTCCCATCGTTGGCCTGCCCCCCACCTTCATTCTCCAGGCAGAGGCCCCATCTGGCAAGGAAGATACACACACAGAGCCAGAGTTCTATTTCCTCAGCCTTTTCTAGAGCAGCTGCTCGAAGACTGTCAGATGGTCCCAGTTTCTGGCCTGGTTAAGCTTGATCCATGCGCATTCATGGCCTCTGTCCTTCTGCGTTAGCTTTTCACGTATTACATAGGGAGCACCCTGAAAATGAAGGAAACTTGATGACATCTAAAGAGAGGAACTATACTTAAATAAATAAGTAAATATTTATATAATATATAATATATTATATATAATATATAAACATACATGCATGTTAAACTATGATTTTTTCATATTTTAAACCATGAAATATACATACTTAACATATGCCAATATTTGTGCAGAATAATTCCACATCCTTCCTCCTTGCTACCTTCGTAGGTTTATCTTTTTCTCTTTTCTGGAGATGGCTGTGTGGATATGTCCATATTGCACTCATGTTTCCATGTGTCCCTTTGATAAACACTGAGTTTGATATTTCAGATGAACACTATGTTTATTTTATTACAGAGAAATATAATTTTCTTCAAAAGTCAACAAGCTTATTTGAGCTGTTCAAAGCCTACTTTACCCACTTAAAGTTTAAAAGGCCAGCTTGTTTAATTCATTGACATGCAATCTTCCATTAATTCCTGCTACAAATTTTTATTGTCCATCAAGTAAGGCACAGAACTAAGCAGTATGAGCTTAGAAAGACAATTGAACAGATCCTGTTGACAGGAAGGATGTGGTAAAAGCAAGTATGATTTAAAATAGAGTTAAAATGCCAGTGCAGAGATACTTGTGGAGCATGGTAGGGTCAATTAGAACTTCTTTTATTTGTCAAGATAAAGGCAAATCTTTCCATTCTTCTACATGTCACTGCTTGCATACAAAACTTTAAACTCTTGTTTAGCACAAAGACGTATGTCTACCTTTGAACAAGGGGATGATTTTAGAATTATTGTAAAATAAATGTAGGAGTATCCAGCCACTAATAGTCATTGCTCCTATAACATTTTATTGACTTAGTCAAGGACAAATTATTGTCCTTATGTACGCTATTACACATGTGAGACATGGTATCTGTACTTACAAGCAAGGAAACATGCCATGCCGGTCTCAGAGAGCGCACTGTGGTGGCTCAATGCAGACCATGTGTAATTTCAAGTTAGACACCCACTTCATGTCTATTCTTTCCATCTGCAAGCAGCAGAATCCAAAAATACTATGTACAATTCCTTTGCTATTCTTTTGAGACCATGTGGCCAGCGTGAATTATGAATTAGGGACATTCCATGTTTGGCGGCCATATTATTTAAGTGGTACTG
The DNA here is from genome assembly GCA_004027915.1 of Capromys pilorides. Classification (NCBI taxonomy): domain Eukaryota; kingdom Metazoa; phylum Chordata; class Mammalia; order Rodentia; family Capromyidae; genus Capromys; species Capromys pilorides. The sequence goes on from PVKN010029353.1 coordinate 11,039, forward strand.
ATCTGAGGCTTCAAAGAGGCTAATCAATTTTGAAAGGATGGTAGAAAGTTTCACCAACATATGTAGACAAAACACAAACCAAGATGTTTCCGTTACCCTGAGGCAAGAGAAAGCATCCAGGTCCCTGAGGATCTGCAGACAGCAACTTGAACATTTAGAGTGTTTGTGTGCCTGCCGCCTGTGAGGTCAGATTTTTGTCAGTCTGTAATGAATTCTAATGGCATTTTTCTGAACTTATAAAAGACGGTTTTTTAAAGAACCTCTACTCAAATGGAATAAAAAATGCTTGATTGTTTGATGCTTAATTCCAGTTCTCTCAGCACGAAGCACCCTTGTCTGATTACCTGTCTTGAAAACCTCTGCTTACCTTTTGTATCCTCGTTACCCTTTCTTTGATCCCTCCTCTCTTTCGCAGCATAACTTAAACATTCATTTTTCTCTGCTCAGATTAGATTTCTACTATGGTATTGTCATAATATACTATAATATCTGTTAGTTTTTATAATTTATATGAACTAGTATTTATAAAGTTAATGCCTAAAACAATCACTTGTTCATAGAAAGCATGTAATAAATATTAGAAAGATAAGGGGGATCAAGGGACTAAGGAAAAGAAAAAAGCAAAGAAATAACTTTTAAAAAATTCTGTCACGTAATTTTCCCCTAATTTGTCTTTTGAATTTGTACTACGCAAATATAACACAGTCACTGAAAAACAGTCAACAGGATAATGCAGAATTAAAATTTAGAAAATTGAATCATGCTTTGGTCTTTCTACTGTGTGTGTGTGTGTGTGTGTGTGTGTGTGTGTGTGTGTGTTAGTATTTATTTCATAGCACTACATGCAGCTCTGTTAATTTAATTTTTTCAAAGCTGTACAGCATTCTATGGTGTGGGCAGAGCATGAATTATATTCCCACTTGTCTGTCAATGGCTATTAAAATGGTTTCCAGTATTTTCCTTTTCAAACATTACTGCAATAAATATCTTTGCACACAGGAGTCAATATTTATGTAGAACTAATTGTTAGAACATAATTGATGGATCCAAGCAAATGTGCTTTAACCTTTTGCTAAATCCAGCTGAAATGTTTTCCAAAATGATGGTGCCAAATTTCACCACTGCCAACCTTTCCCCCACCATTGGCAATACTGGGCATTTTCACCTTTAACTTTCCTTCCTGATCAATTTTATAGATCACAAATTCACTTCGTATTTCAATTTACATGTTTTGAATTGCCAGTGAGGTAGAGTATAATTTTATTAGCATTTCTTGCAATTCCTTTGTCCCTATTCGTTACTCATAGTTGCACTGTCCTGTCTTAAGGATTTTAAGTCTGTGTCTATTATACATGCATTAAATAATTTCTCTAAGTCATTTGCTAGGATCAAGCCTAAAAAAGGTTCACTGTTTAAAGTAATGTAATTTCTTGACAGTTGCTGGTTTATGTGTCATTGGCTCACTGTGTCTGTGTCAACAAGAATTAGCCAGAGTCTGCAGGTCCCCGTGGTTCTGTAGAACAGAAGGATTTCATACCACTCCATTCCCAAAGGGTTCAAATCCTAGATGTAAAACAAGGAGTGCAGTGTTGAATATTTAATGACATTGTGCACTCCCCTGGGTTGATTTGATATGCATGCACTGGTTTCTTCCTGGTGAACTTGGTATGCTGAGAACCAGGACAGGGATTCTGACATGACATGCCCTTCATGGCTTAGTGACTTCTCTCAAGAAACTGCATCTGCCAGTCATGCTTGTGCCTGACCCACCACTATGGGAACCCTCATAACATTATAGCAGATAAAGTCTCTAAAGGGGGCTATATAGTGCTGAAGCTTCCAACTTGAGTTTTGTTTCAGACTTCTTGGCCAGAGGAACAGATTACCTCTGTACATGTATTCTCCTTTTGCTCTTGTTAGATTTGAATAAGATGTAAAATGCAACTAATTTCTATCTCCTGTAAAAGACTCAATTAA
>PVKN010029354.1:0-13022 GCA_004027915.1 Capromys pilorides
ATATAGTGCAGAATTTCAAAACAAGAACAAATATTTAGCACTGATTATATTACATATTTTCATTATTAAATCTATTTAGATTAAAAGATATAGGTATGTAAGATTGGTCAAATAATTAAACATTAACACTTTCAGTGAAACTTAATTTTTTTTAACCCTTCCAAATGTATTTTATATTTTAGTCACTCCTCCAAAAAAATTTATAGGGGTTGAGGATGCAGAAAACGCAAGATCCTGAGTTTGATTCCGGGTAGTCCCAATATTGCTTATTGGGCTGGGGAGATAGCTCTGTGGCACAAGTGCCTGCTTGCCAAGTGCAAGGTTGAGAGTTCAAAGCCCAGTTCTTAAAAAAAAATATACATACATACATATATATATTTTTTTTTTCTTCAAGTCATACTAGGCAGACTGTATGATATCTGCATATGTAGGTCTGGTTTATTTCACTTATGAGTATATGTTAAAGATACATCCACTTCTATATGAAGTCTTCTAGTTTATCATTTCTTATAGCTGAGTACTATTCTATTTTATGAAAATGTCTCCGCTTTTTTCAACCATTCTTCAGATGGTGGACATTTTTGGTCATTTCCAAAATTTGGCTATCACAAATTTTGCTGCTATGAACATAGGTGCAGGGATATTGCTATGGTATGATGTTTTCAGTTCTTCTGGTAAATTTCCTGTAGGGGGATAGTTGCATTGAATGGGATTTCTAGTTCTAGTTTTTTAAGGAGTCTCCATACTGCTTTCCATAATGGTTGCACCAGTCTGCATTTCCACCAGCAGTAGAGAATCTTTCTGTTTTATTCTATTTCTTGTATTTTCAGGCTTTATTTCATCTTTTGGATTCTTACAAGAGGGAGATAACATAGTATTTGCACATGTGAGTTCCCTTTATTTCACTTATGAGAATACACTCAATTGGCAGCCACTTACCTAGGAAGGCTTCAAGTTTCTCTATTTTCATAGTTGAAGAAACTCAATTGTATAAAAATACCACATCTTTTGCATCCAATCCTCAAGTGATGGACATTTTGGTTGCTTCCAATATTTGGTTATGAGAAATTCTGTTGCTATTAACGTAGGTGCACATACATCACCATTGTATGTAAGGTATTTTCAGTTCTTTTGGGAAAATACCAAGAAAAGGAGCAGCTGGATTGAGTGGGATTTCCAGTCCTAGTTTTTTCAGGAGTCTCCACGCTGATTTCTGTAGGGATTTTACCAGTCTACATTCAATAAGCGGAGGGAAGCATTCCTTTTTCCCCCACAGCCTCTCCAGCATTTGTTATTATTTGATTTCACTATGATAGCCATTCTTCCTGGGGTGAGATGCTATCTCATTGTTGTTGTAATTTGCATTTTTCAAATGGCCAATGATGTGAAGCATTTTTTATGGAATTATTTACCTCTTGCATTTGTTCCTCTGAGAAGTGTGTATTCCTTTTAGATGTCCATTTTTGGATAGGGTCTTTAAATTTGGGGACCCTAATTGTTTTAGTTCTTTATACATTCTTGATAGAAGCCCTTTGTCTGAGTGATAATGGGTTATGATTTTTTCTAAATTTGTGGATTATTTTTTCACTCTGAAGCTGGGAATTAGTGGCATTTTAAAACTCCTTAAACTCCATATGCTTGCGTATCAGCAGACCTTGGCTGAGCTGCTGGTGCTTTTTGTGCTGTTGTTGAAGGCAGGGGCCACAACACATACGGGATCCTGCAGAGCCTTCCCTGGGACACAGTCCCTACTGTGACCAGAGCTCTGCTTAGCTGTGGCTGCTTCTCAATCTGCCATAAAAGGCAGGTGGACCAAGGTCACCTTCAGGGACCAGCTGAACCTGGCTGCCCCCCTTCCTCACACCGTCACCAGAGCGTGACTGTGCTGTGGCTGCTTCTCCTGTCAGTAGTGGGAGCCCTGGTAGGCCCTGCCCTGCCCTCCCCTGGTTGTGCAAGCCATGCTCACCTGCGCCATGGCTCCTTGGTCATGGGTGAGTCCACGTGAATACTGGGCAGTGCTAAAGGGCCACAATGAAGGATTACATGGCAATGTCGGCCTCCAGAGCACTTAGAACCAGTCCAGAAGAGAAGCAAAGAGAACTTGAAAGCCTCACATCTAAAATTTCTGGAATCATAGGAACTGAAGTAGAGAATCAATTCTATCAAGCTGCAGAAGTGATCAGATAAGAAATAATCTCCTATGTAAAAAGGAAATGACAACAAACTTTAAAGATTTCTTCAGTAGTTTTAAAGAACACCTAGATTAAAAAAAAAAGCTAGAGCGCAATAGGAAAACAATGGTAACGTTGACTGTGCAGCACTTTAAGAAAGTAGAATGCCTGAAGCCGATTCAGACAGATGTCCTGCTCATTAAAATTATATTAAAATCCAACAAAACTGCTGAAACGAAATGGAGGAGAGAATTTTAGATCTTGAAGATAGCTTTGTAGCCCATGAATATGAAAGAAAGATCTCTTAAAAACAACAAGGAATTTTACAAGTGCGTGAACTCATTGAAATAACTCAAAATAGTCCAATAGTCCATAACAGTAGTGGGTTATCAGCAGAACTGGCCGTGTCGAAAGTTGTTGACTTCAGGCTTTTACAGCTCAGCATGATAATATGGCTTTACTTTTTATACCTCATGGTCAGACTTTTCTGCTGGATCACTAAGACCAAGAAAAACCAAGACCTATGTAACAAAAAAATGTAACTTTTCTATCTGGGGCCAGTAAAATCTCCTCAGGATTTGCCCTGAAACCATAGGCAGCGGTCTATAGATCTTTCCTCAGTGTCAGCCATCTGCATGCATCACAGCCATGGCTTGACCAGTTTGCTCTCTGCAGTGGCCTTGTGGAAGCTTTCTCTCTAGGAAACGCCCACAGGCGCACTATTCATCATCAATCCCTTTCCTCTGTAGCCCCATAATCTACTTGATCAGAAAAATTGGGACACCACTGAGTTACAGGATATTACAGTAAGACCTTTTTTTGAACAGCATAAAAGTCCCTAAAAATAGATCTGTTGAGGTTTCTATCTAGTTGCCCCCGAAAGCCTCATATAAATCATGCACTGTCAAGCATGGGGGTTGAGGGTGGGTCCAGAGGACCAGGAAAAGGATTGAAGGGCAGAGTCAGTGAGGTGGGGAACCTTTAAACTGTTAACACACACTGCCAGAAGCCACCCACTCCCCAGGAGGCGGCCTTTCTCAGAGGTATGGAGCAGATCATCCCGGATACAGTGGCACAGTGTCTCAAGGTCTTCCTGTGTGATTCAGGCTGCTTGAAACTACGAAGCCTCAAGTAACTGTGAGGTAAATAAACCTTTCCTTCCCTAAGCTTGCATGTTGGGTATTTTCCCCAGCAATGAGAGAAGAGTAACTAAGACAGAATTCCTTCTGACCAAGGAACACATTTTACAGCCAAAGAGGTGTAGCAGTGGGCTAATGCTCATGAGTTCACTGGTCTTACCATGTACCTCATCATCCAGAAGCAACTGGATTGATAGAACAATCGAATGGGCTTTTGAAGATGCAGTTACAATGCCAGCTAGGTGGCAATAGTTTGCAGGGCTGGGGGTAGGTACTTCAACAGGCTGTATATGCCTTGAATCAACACCTTCTTATGGTACCGTGTCTCCCATAGCCAGGATTCAAGGGTCCAGAAATCAAGGGGTGGGTTTAGGAATGGTACCCCTCACCATTACCCTTAGTGATCCACTAGCAAAATTTTTGCTTCATGTCCCCACAAACTTATGTTCTGTTGAACTAGAAGTCCTAGGCCCAGAGGGGGGAAGGCTTGTACCAGGAAGCACAGCAATTATACCATTGAACTGGAAGCTAACATTTCCCACTGGGCACTTCGGCCTCCTCATGCCTCTGAAGAAACAAGCTAAAAAAGGAATCACAGTGTTATCAGGAGTGAGTGACCCAGACCATCAGGGGGAGATTGGATTACTACTCCACAATGGAGGAAAAGAAGAATATATAGGGAGTGCAGGAGATCCCTTGCCCTCTTATTAAGGTGAATGGGAAGCTACAACAGCCTAAAACAGGCACAATTATGGCAAATCATCCCGAGCCTTCAGCAAGGCTACAGCAGATTCTTGTCTTCCATTGCAGACACCATGGCAAACCACTAGAGACCGTTAGAAACCATTAGAGACCATTAGAGATGGAACACGACAGTGAGTACAAAGCCTGGGGACTGAACCCTGCAGTTGGCAGTGTGCAGACGCTCTCAGGACACTTCCCCATCTGACTCTGGGACTGGCACAGCTCGTGTTATATCTGTTCCTGGTATTATAGCTGTTCCTCTAGTAAAACCCTGACTGAAACAAGGTCATACATTCCAGCTATGCTTGGATTATACAGGAGGCACCTGTACACCCCAGTCACTAAGATGTGAAGCTGGCAGCAGCATGCCAGCATGGTGCTTATGCAGTGGAAGACAACCTCTCCTGAAGAACTGAGCCCTGCATCTGTAGCAGAATGGTAGAACTAGGATGTACAATGTGAAGTGGGCCAAACCCAGAGACGGGGACTTCGTGTTCTCTCATAGGTACCTGCTAAGGAAAACCACCAGAGAGAGCAAAACCTGCTTCGTGGTCCATGGGAAAGGGCAGAGGAGGGTTTCAGTGATGATGGGCATGACCCACGGGCACTCCGTGCATGTGTGACATGCCACCAACCCCTTCAGAGGCACAATGAAGCACGTATTAACAGGAAAATATTTAGAAACTCTGACTTCATTGTATTTTCCACACACCACTGGAGGGAAGTAAATTAGGGGTCACAGGGAAGATAAAAGTATGCAGACTTCCCAGCTGCCACCAACCAAGTTAGGATCGGGATGCCTGTTGACAACATACAGTCACCTCCTGCCTCATGGTGTCCTGTGACAAAGGACGGAGGCCACCATCAAAAAGTGCACACAGCCAGGAAGAACTGCACAAGTTTATTTAAAATCGTTCTTATCACAAATGTAAAATCTTGATAAAACCCAAAGTCTTGATAAAAATGGAGAGAGGAACGAGGTGTTCATTTTAAAAGGTCACACTGGGGTGGTCAAGTGACTCTCCCTCAGGCCTTGTCCAACACCTAGGGAGGAGTGGAATCCCTCAGCAGCCAGGGCTGGTCACAGCACTCCATGGTCCCCAGTTGATAGTTCAAATCACTCCTTGCTATAGGAGGCAGTGCAACTTCTATGGCCCAGCGGGGCACAACACTCCTGTTAGGAAGGAAACAAGTGCATGATGCTGATGAGAAACAATTCTATCCCAGAAGACACATTGAGAATCAGCAAGGCAAGAACAGGTGGAGGGAACATCAATTTTAAAGCCGCCACATCTCCCCATCTTTTTTAAGTTGCCCAGGCTGGGCTTGAACTTGCAGTCATCCTCCTTCAGCCTTCTAAGCTCCTGAGATGTAAGGCCACGCCACTCACCACTATTTAAGTGATTTACTTATAAAAGTATATCACCTGTCTGTCTGTCTGTTCATCCATCTGTGTGTCTATCTATCTGTCTATCTATCTATCTATCAATCATCAATCTATTCAGATATAAGGAGCTACACATTTGCTGAGCATTTGATAACCAATAGCAGGTATTTCCCTTATGCATCAGGGCAGTGCCTCACATGTTGAATGCTGAGGGTGAGAAGAATAGCCAAGGTCTATTCTTTCTTACATAGTACGGGTTGTACAGCCTGAATAACTCGTACAGCGCACTGTAGAAGGTGCTGTAGCCATTCAGCTGTGAACCAGAAGTTGATTAAAGGGTTAGCCAACATGCCAACTATCATCTTCCTAGAAACTCAGGAGTCCATTCCCTATCTGAGCTACAAACTCCAGAGAGTTCTGGAGGCCTCTGGGTGGAGTATTTATAGAGAAAAAAAGAGCAGGCAGGGGGCAGCTGCAAACTGAGTGACTACAGGATAGAGAAAGTGACTTCCCAGCAAATGCATCCAAGTGCTATAACAATGCAAGCTGACCACAATCCTGGCCCGGCACCACACCCACACATGATCTAGCAAGTGTGCTGGGTGTCATTTCCCTGATCCCTTACCTGTTGGCATTAATGGAAACGCACTTCTGAGTGAAAATGCATTCATGGAAATGTCACTTGCAAGACAGCTGGTAAGTATAGACTTCTGCCATACAGTGGCATCAAATCCTGGGTTAGTGTGTACTCACGGCGTGAATCTTCTACTCTTTTCATTAAGGGATTCACCGATAACATTCTGAACAAGAGAAAAGATATATACAGGAAACCAAAGGCGTGCATGAGCTCCATCTAAATCAAGGTTTGGGTGTAGAGAAGCAGTTGAGGTGTAGGAACAGAAGCTACATTAGATGGTTAATAACCAGCAGGACGCCAAAGCAATGGGGTTAGACCACGATAGGCACTTATTTTACAGTATGCGAAAGAACATTTTACTCAAACCTCAATTATATTCATTATCCTAGAGGTGACCGTTGCAGCGGCCAGGTGATTTCCCACAGTCGTCCCTATCAGAACCTCTACAACTCTGTGTACCTCTCCCCGTCTCACACAGGTCTGCAGTGAACTATTAGATTTGCAGCCTTCAGTGACTACCCTGTGACAGAAGAGGAAGCCTAAGCGTCCTCTCTCCCTCAGGAAGCCAAGCCTGGGCATTGAAAGCCAGTTCCCAGGCAGGAAGAGCACTGGAACGGGAGACCCTTCTTGCCCAAGACCTGCTCATACAGCACTCACGCGGGAGAGGCAGGGCAGGCAGCAGGAAGAGAAGGTGGAAGGGAAGGGGCTCCTTCCCCATCATCTAAGGGAGCCTAGTTATGAAATTTCCCCAGGAGCCCTGCAGCCCCAGTGTCTTTTCCAGGAAGCAGACAGGAAGAGAATCACACAGTGAGCTGGACCGCGCCCTCCCAGGCCCTGTGCCCTGCAGTAGAAGCTCTGAAGACAGAAATCCTAAATTTGCGAGAACTCTGAACAGAAAGACGCGATGGTGCTGGCTGCACAAAGGCCCAGCCGTGGTCTGAAGAAGGAAAAGAGATTTCTGATAACCCAGTCGGTCCTCTGCTGTACTCTGGAGTCCCAACCATGGAATCTGTGTCTCACCAGAAGCCAGAATGACAAAGCACAAATTGCAATGAGGAGAGAACAGGCCTGGCCTGGTGCTGCCCAAGGCCCCTAACATGGTGACAGGCTAACGGGGTCAGCTCAGGTTGGCAAAGAGCTCCCTCTGGGTCCCCATCTCACTGCAAAGGAGTTTCTCACATGAGGGGAGGATGAAGGTTAGGGACCAGACCCGAGTTTCCTTTCCACAGGAGCTCAGCACAATGGCATTGCGTGCTTACAGATTTAAACTGTGGGAGCAATACTGGCTTTTTAAATCTCTTGTCTCAGCAATACATTTGCATGGTTCTCAAGCACTGAAAGAGGTTGCATAACACCTAGGGGTGGGGCCCCAGGCAGAAGGGGTTCAGGAAAAGGAAGACCACAGAATAGGAAGGGTTACAAAGACCCTCTGGTGTATCCTCTTTATTAACCAAATGTCAGCAGTCAAGTGCAGACTGTGGTTCCTTTACTGATAGGGGAACACACTGACAACATAGCTGAATTTGTAGATCTCCCTTCTATAGGCAGAACTCTGTAAATCCAATGGGCCCCAATACTCAACCTCAGCTGCCACCTGGCAAATTTATTTGCATCAAAATACCCAGCAGCTGGGGGTACCAGATGGCTTTAGCCACAGCATCTAAAGCACTTACCTTGGAGAAAAACAGGATACTGGAACGAAGATAAAAAAATCGAATTGCGGCGAATCATATATGATTATCGCTTCAATGATTATACCAGGTCCCATGTGCTATAAAATAAAGAATAAGATTTCAGTTATCTTTATGTTCTTTCAAATACTTGCAAATTCAATTTCTGCCCCGACCTGCATGAAGGCCAGGCTGTCCTCAGCTGTATGCTGTGATGTAAGAGGATAGCATGGTAAGGAGCCTGCAGGGGATCCTGGGGTTCCCTGGCATCTGAGCCTTCGCATCTCCTGGCCGCTGTGTCTGCACCCCGAGCTCTCCCTCTTCCCACTCAAGAGTCAGGGTCCAGCTGAGATGGACCCAAGCTTCACAGAGCGCACATCGTGCTTAAATACTACACCTGAGAACTTCTCAGCTTTCTGGCTGCAAGTGAAGATAATCTAAACAGGAGCTGGGAACGAACCTCCAACACTGACTGCAAAGCCCATGTTTCCATCATGGCAAACCAATTGGTCTCTGTCTCTGTCCCCATTTCCAAGTTGTTGCATGAAAAGAGCCATGCCCCATAACTGGAAGGGAGCTGGTTTCAGTAAACTTCATGTGCAGGCACGGTACGCTGGATGCCTTTGGCCCACTGATGAAAACTAGCAGCCACCGGCATCAGGCACTGTTTACAATAAAATACGGTCCATGCAACTAACGTGAGTGTGGGGAGAAGGGAAACATTGCTATATCACGCACAGGTACAAATTCTTTATGATGACTGTCATCATAATGTATATCCAAACATTATTTATGGCTAAAGTCAATATTTCTAGACAAAAACAACTGAAATAAGAAGTTTGCCTGCTTATTCATCTTTTTTTTTCACTTACTCATCTTCAAAGCTATGGATACCACCCACTGAAATCAAATTACCCTGCATCTCATTTATAGATAAAGTAAAATTTATATTCTAGAATTTTAAAACATAAGGCACGGTGAAAAACCTAAGTGCCTTTAGCTCTTCCTACCAAGCAGACAGGGCTGAGATTTGATATTCGCATCCAGCTCCTCCTTATCTGTAGTGCCCAGCAGCTATCAACAGGATCCCCTGGAAGGCCTGTCAACAGCTCAGATATCCCAAGGTAAATAAGATAGCTAAGGTCGCTGGGGTTGAGCAGCACACAGGACAACATGTGTTCTCCAGTAAGTGATGTTCAATTGAGAAAAAGAAACAAGATTTGAGGGTAACTTGAAATCGGGGGCAGACAGATGATAGAATTCAAATCACATTGCGAGATACACACCCTTCCTTCTGCCCTAGATAGCTTTTTATCTTGTCTGTTCTGAGTTCCCTTTTTCAGGCAGTTTCTCTCCTCCCCGGGTAGCAACTGGAAACCTCAGTATCTGCTGAAAATTACTTATTTACCACCTCCATTAACCAGTGGGAGCCTCATTTCCTGGGCGTTCCAGAAAAGTCCTAGGGCGTCTCCAACTGACCTAGCAGGACTGTGAAGGGAACAGCTGTGCAGCCTTTTCTCATTCATCAGCATTTCAGGGCCAGCTGAGGCTGCTGCATACCAAGTCGATGCTTGCAAGTTTGACATCTTTCCTGGGATTTGAGAAGAGCATTACAGAACCCAGGAGGCGGTGGGCCTGACGCCGGGGATCTAAGCCAGCTCCCCAAGCGCCTGCACCTGAACCAGGGCGGTGGGCTTCCCAAGGGAAAGCCCCGCTGCCGCCTCCCAACAGAGCTACAAACGCACTCCAAGAAAAATCGTCACGTTTTCTGGTCTCAGAGCAAACTGATGCCTCTTATAAACACAGGAGCAATATAAGCAGACGTGCCCCACAGTAATTACAGCTTCTGGTAGGCAGCAGCCCTGGGCGATTCACAATCTGTTGAGCCCTAAGAGCTTCCCGGGCTACTTTTCAGCGGAGGGAGAGGCGCTGGCATCCCCCGAGGGAAGCGCGTGGCAGCTCAGTTCTAGGCATGGCTCAGGGGCTCTAAAAGGAAGGAACTCTGTTGAGATCGGTGCTCTTACTTTAACTTCGATGTCACAGAAAGAGTGAAGATAGAGGAATTCGAAGAAGTCCGGGAACACGGCGGAGACGGGGCAGTTGCTACCAAGAGTCAGGTCCCGGGGCTCGACTGTCACATTGTTCACCAGAGGCACCCGATCCATTCTAACCAGCAGTGTGGTGGGGGAGCAGGATACAGTCACTGTGGAAGAAATAAAAACAAAAACAAACAAACAAAAAATAGGGAATCATCAGAGCTATATCCCGAGAACCCTTAGCCAAAGATATCTCCGCCGTTTTAGCAATGACAAAGCTTGACCTCCATGTCTCATAGACACGGGAAGAATTTCCACGCCTAGCAGATGGAATTCTGAAAGACAGAGGGCACGTTCTGGCACTGGTTGCACGGAGCTTGAATAAGTATCCTGTGCCTCCATTAAAAGACTTTTTTAGGGCCAGCCAAATAGCTCAGTGGATTGAAGTGCCTACAAGCAGGTTCAGGGGTCTGGAATTCGATCCCCCTGCTGGCCCTGCTGGCCATAAACAGGTGGATCACCATGAGGATCATCTAGTAGTGAGAACCTGAACATCCTTAGAACCTTCCCTAAAACATAGAAACACAAAAAAAGATTTCATTTAAAATATTTGTGCCTATTAATACTAACCCAAACCCTAACACTGATATACTAGATACTGATATACTAGATGAGATTAAAAATTCTAAAACAATGTTGCAGTTACTTTAGTGACAAGTTTCTTATAATTGCAAGCAAATTAATTTTTACTCTTGAGTAATTTTTGGGAAAAATGTATCAAGTTCTGTACCCCATACTTAGATAAGGTTAATATCGTCTGAACTGGCACATGGCAGAGCAGAATGAAATCTGCAGCAGAAGCTGCTCCGAGTCCCCAGTCTACAGAGGCCCGGCGCACAGCTGGACTCAGCCACCTCCCACCGCGAGGCCCTCACTGCACAGGGCAGAGCTTGGGCCCCGGGAGCCCCTCCTCTCCAAGCTCTCATGGCCTCTCTTCACTCTGCAGGTCGCACTTGGGTGTCAGAGTCTGCAACCTGACAAGGCGGCCTCGCTGAGCAGAGGAAAGTGTGCACCAGCAAAGGCGCTACAGGCAGCAAAACCCAACGGGTTCCGGAGAGCAGCTCGCTGGGCAGCTCCAGAGGAGTCCTGAGAGGAAGACGGAGGGGCGAAGCCACGCCTCCCCGCCGCCTGGCACCCATCAGGGTGAGCAAGCAGTGACCAGCACAACAGTGTCAGCGCAGCCCCAGAGCCCATCGTGGCCTCCCCAGAAACCCCCGGGCCTTACACACGGCCTGAACATCGCTCAGCCCAAGAAGCACGAGGAGCGCTCCTAGCACGCCTGGGACCTTCATCGGCGCTTCAGACCTGCACCCAAGGGGCACGAAGGGCTCACTGAACGCAGGAAGCCCCAGGAGGCGCCCTCTGCAGTATTTATAAGCCTGCTCCCTGCTCAGCTGTGGCGCTGCTTTACCCACAAGGCCCTGAGGCCTCGCTCGTTTCTGCTCTTCACAGCTGAAGCTATGATTGCAAATCAGAAAACCAGGGCAGGGAATGTGAAAGCAGCCACAACCCGCGCCTCAGGACCCGGCATCTCCCAAGCCTGTGGCCCTGTCTGCATCTGGGTCCTGTGCAGCCTGGGAGGCCTTAGCCCTGGGGTGGCAGGAGCAGGACGCTGCACCGTGGCTGCAGCGCCACCAAGGGGCAGCGGGGAGCGTCGTCCACCACCTGCCCAGAGAACAGGCAAATGACCTTGCTGAGAGGCCCTGGCCCAGCTGCCCTCCAGCGATTGGGGTCCAATCAGCCTGGGCCGAGACAAGGGAGCAGGAGCTGGGAACAGCCCCAGGGGGTTCTGAGGGCAGCAAAGGATCCCGAGGGCGTGTGCTCTGGGGGTCCGTGTGTGCACTGCTTCAGGTTGGGTTTAGTCTCCCCAGAGGCCCTGGTGATGAATGTGGGGTGACCCAGGGCGTAGAAGACGGGCTCTCGGGCGGTAACTTTGATGATTTAAGTAGAAATAGAATCTCAAAGAAAAAGGAATTACCACACCTTGTGGCCCCGGTTGCAGAAGCGCTCAACCTCTAAAAGCCCCGTCTCCAAGGCAAAAAGCCCATCTAGTGATCCCGCGAAATCCCACAGCGCCTCGCCGCCATTGCTTTAGGATCTAAACGCAGGGTGCCTGTGGGTGAACGTTGTCGCATTTAGCTCACAGATCTCCGGGATTTGAATCAATGTATCAGTGACACACAAGAGTTCCCGGTGGCAACCCGAGAAACATCGGGAAATATCTTTTCTCCTAAACGTCTTGATTTCATTGCACATCCCTTAACGTGATCTGAGTGCATTGGGCCGTGTCTGTTGCTCCCTGCAGCTGTGCTTGGGGACTTCCGGGGTTAAGTTGCAGGAGCAGCCAGAGGGGCTGATTTTAGGACACCCTTCTGCTTTCTTACTAATTCAAGGGACGGACATATTGTTATTTTAAATAAGCGATAAAAGGAATACAGAAAATGATACGGAAATTTCTAGCTCCACCCTTTTATGTCCTTTGCTCCTCTATTCAAGCAACCACTAGACGTTTTTATAGCAGTTAAATTTGAAGGAAATTAACTATTAAAATTATTCCATCCAGGGGCTCTAGGAACATTACACACAAGCAGATGGACCCTATGGCGTTACTCTTTAAAAATTCCATGTTTTGTTTTCTAAAGAGAATACCCTGTGCATTGTTGATCACTTTCCTCTGTGGCTCCATAATCTTGATGAAAAAATTTGGGACACCACTTCCTTACAGGGTGTCACAGCAGAGTTCTTCTTTGGTCCTGAGTCCTCACTGACCTTGAAGGGCTAGGGAAAAAATATTGGCTGTCTCTTCAGCCCATTTGTCTGTTTAAATTTTGGTTTGCAAAGTCTACTCATTAGACCTCCAAAAGAGACATTTACTGATATTGCTCTCCTGTAACAGAGGCAGCTCAGTTCACCATCCCTGTCTGTCTGAGTATCACAGACCTTGGCCATAAAAGGAAACTGTTATTTTCCGTCAACCTTGGATGTTCTCAAATTTAAATACTTGTAGAATGTTAGAAACAATTACACATTTTTACACAGATATTTAGAAATCAAACCATGTTCAACATTTAGCAGTTCATTCCAGCTACATATTTTGTCCTTGCTTTAGTTTTATTACTTATATTGTTATACACATTTACTTTAAAGAGAGTACAGTGTTAGAGCAGTGCCCATTTAG
>PVKN010029355.1:0-13014 GCA_004027915.1 Capromys pilorides
TGTGGGGCTCAAAGCCAACGTATTGCTTTTCCTTGCTCCCTAGATTCTCTTAGCTTTTCTGGTTCTTACACTTGTCCTTCTCCGTTCGCGTTGACTGATGCAGCTCTAAGCTGAGGAGGGCTTGTTAGATCATTTATTCTCACTGTGTGTAGGGTGAACATAGCATTCTCCTAAGACACTTAATGATCCTTTTAATCTAGAAGTCAAGAAATGATGGTCCATGTGCCAGTCTGGCCCTCTACTTGTGTCCAGAAGTACACAAGTTTGTTTAGAACACAGTCATGTCACCCACTTACACATTGTCTGAGGCTGTTTTTGAATTACAGTGGTAGCATCAACTGGTTGCAACAGACTGTGTTCCCATAAAACCTCAAATTTTTACATGATTTTTTTTTATAGAAAACTGTCTTAGTCCCTATTAATCCTTTCTTTATATGCGTGTCAGACTAACATTTCTAAAATACTATTTCACTATATCATTTTTTAATAGTATTTATTTATTTTTTATTTCTTTGTTTATTTACTTATTTTATGGCCGGCTCAGCTTGCCCTAGTGTTGGGGCTGGCGCAGCATGTGGTGCCGGGGATCGAACCGCAGTCCCTGCAGTTGCCTGAGCTTTCCTAAGCAGGCGCTTTAGACCACTGAACCATCTCGCCACCCACACTACGTCATTTTTGTTAAGAATGCTGCAATGATGTGGCACTGTCCACACCATAAAATCCAAATTTCTTAGTCTGGCATTCAAGACCTCAGATGCGAAGTTAGTCCTCGAATCATCCTAGTTAGTTTCCTCCTTAGCATTTTTGGAATATGCAGACTGTCTTTGTTACTTTTTCTTGTTGCTGGGACAAATACCCGACACCTAAAATGAAGGAAGGAAAGGTTTACTTAGCTCACAGTTGCTGGAGGTTTCAGTCCATATTTGGCTGGCCCAAGGCTGAGTGGAACAGAGCAGAGCACATCCAGTTCATGGTGATGGGACAACCAGGGGAGCAGAGAGCAACAGCATATGTCTGTCTCTCTTTATATTACACTCAGGCTCTCTGCCTTAGCCTATCCACCTCAGGCCACACTAATAATCCCAGCCATACTCAGCCTGATAACCCCATCAGTACTAAAACACATAATCCCAGTGGATCATGACTCAAATCTCAAACTCTAGCTCTAGAAGTCCCTGCTCCATGATTGCATGAGGCTTTGGGGGGACAACTAGACATGAACCATAACACAGATCATTCCTATCCTTGTTCTCCCAGTTTCCTTTACCTGGAATGATTTGCCATTAATCTATAGCTGCCTAACTCCTACCCACTCTTAGAAAGCTAATGTTGAAATTGACTACCTGGCCCAATTAGTTTACAGTGATCACCAGCGGTTCTACTGCTTTGATGTGGAATGGGCCACTACAGAGCCCATCTGGTCATATTTCTTCTGTTCGTGGGATGGTTCACCAACATAACGATAGGAACTTTCCCTGTAACTGAAGGCAGCAATGTGGGAAAGCCTAGGAAGGATTTGGAAATAAGAAGCCATGTGGTTAGAACACAGAGCGCTCATTTAACATCTGTGGAAGGACTGAGTCATCAGCCTCTTGTACCCACAGCATATTATATTTTGTTCAGATATAAATGTAGATCATTAGGGAGGGTGGATATGATCAAAATATATTTTATATGTTGAATAGTTTGTAACATTATTGGGCTCTGACAAAATTATTATAAAATAAGCACTGGATAGCTCCATACTACAGTGTTCTGTGGGAAAGAATTCTCTTGAGAATGCCCATGACATGCAGTAGCTTGTCCTCAGGGCTTGGCTCATCATGTGGCATCCCTGAGATGCTGGACAGGTGGGCTTTCCCTACCAGTCCTTACCTTTCCTGTATAATGTCACATAGTGCTTGTCCTTGGCATACTCTGGGATTAAATGACATCAATTAGGCATCCCTGGTTGGAGTCCTTTGATAAATGATAAATTCTTAAAATGTTCACGAGTTTCATTTGGCCTAAATATTGTATTTTGATGATTCATATTATGAGCTAATATTTCTTGGAGTCTGTGCGTCGTATTAAAACAAACCCTTTGATTATAATACAAATGATTGGGGGCCAGAGAGATAGCTCCATAGCACAAGTGCCTGCCTGGCAAGTGCAAGGTCATGAGTTTGAACTCTGGTCCTGCCAACAACAAAACAAAACAAAAATAATACAAATGATTATTCCACTGATTTGGACCTCAGTAGTGCAATCAGATCCCTGGAACTGTGGCACTGCACAAACACAGAGCTTCTGTGACCATGCAGCATGGCAAGCAGACTTCTGGGTCACTGTCTCCTGTGTTGTACAAAATCATTATGCCTTGGCTGACAAGGTTCACCCTCTATCTGTGAATGAAGGAAAATGATCCAGTGTTGCACACTTCTCAATAAAATACTTTGGTGTACTTTGGAAACAAAGCATTAAAACTAAACTATCAGGGCTCAGTCCACTGAGATAGCTCAGTGGACTAAGCACCTGCTTTGGCAAGCTCGGGGATCAGGTTTGATCTCTAGTCCTGCGTGCCCCACGGGCCCTACCCATGGGGTGCACTGCGCCTGCCAATGAGCCTGGGTATGTGGCAAGTGTCTGTCATCCCAGTGCTGGGGAGGCTGAAAACAAGAGGATCCCTATGAGTCTGAGCTGCATAGTGAGACTCTGTACCAAACACATAAATGGAAAAATAAAATAAAATAGCAGTAAGCTTCCAGAAAGTCAGGCCTTCCTCTTCTTATGAATCATATTCCTGTGATGTGCATTGTCTGCATTAGAGAAGTGTGGGGAAGAAAATCATAAAGATTGCAATGCAAACTGCCAGGAAAGTACATCACTTTGAATCCAGTTTCTAGACAGTCCCTAACAGTAAACCTGCAGCAGTGAGAACAGTGGCAAATGACCGTGACTGAGGGCTTACTGTGTCCGAGGTGTAGCTGTAGGCCCTTGGCATGTGCCTCCTCACGTTAGCCACATCCAAGTCATGCAATTTGGATAGAGTTATTATCTCCATTTTATGCAGAAGACTGAGACCCAAGGAGGAGAAAGAACTTTCCGGAAGTTACACAGCTAGCAATTGGTAAGGCTGGGAGTTGGATCCAGACTTCCTATTTCCCATAACCTCAGGGAGCCCCGCCCACATGAACTGCTTCTCTCAAGGCTCCTTTAAGCAGAGACCATCCCTCTCATTTGCATTGTCTGTTGCGCCCAACTGGATGATTTCTCCCACCCAGTTTGCAATTACATCTTATTACTTATGGATAAGATTTTGACCAAAGAAATCTAACCCTGTCTTTTGGATTGAGACATATTTATTCTTTGTCTCCAGATTAACACTGCAAACACAGGAGAGAGAGAGGGAGAGAGAGAAAAGTGTGTGTGTGTGTGTGTGTGTGTGGTGTATAAATCGCCTTTTCTTGTGGATTAAATTGTTGCAGAGCCTGGCTGAGTGAGGAGCATTTCTCCCACTGGCCGAGCCCACCGCAGACATGTTAGGGGGACACTGCTGCTTGCTACACCCCCAGCGACGGTGGGGCAGGTGATGCTGCGGTGTGCCCAGCGTCTCTGGGAGGGACTGCACAGATGCGTGCTGCTTCTGCTTCTGCTTCTGCTGCCTGCCTTCCCATTCCTGGAGCCAACACCCACCCACTCTGACAGACTCTCTTTCTCTCTCTCTCTCTTTTCAAGGAAAAAAGAAAGAGGCAGACGGAAATAGAAGGCAAACGGCAGCAGCTGGAGGAGCAGGTACTCCTGCTGCAGCATTCCAAGGTAAGAGGCTGAGCCCATGGACTCGTGCCATGATTAGCCATGCGGCTCACACCCCAGAGAGCTGGGCAGAGCCTGCCCTGCTGCCAAGGAGCTGCGTCGCCTGCACCAGCCCCTTTCATTCAACAGGGAACCATCTCTGGGCTTTGCTGGTGAATTTCTCAGATCCAGGGCATCCTTACAGCATTCTGATTCCTACAAGCATGAGATTACAGTGAGCTGTGTGCATGCGGACGGGTGCAGGGTGGTATGTGCGTGCAGAATGTGGTTATATATAGAAACTGGAAGAGAATTCTGCACACAGTCCAGAGCTGATTCTCCTGCACACTGACTGAGACGCTGCAAGACACATTTCACATAATGTACTTTTACCATATAAAAAATATTAGTCTCTTTCTTGGCATGGAGAAAAGGAAGATGAAAGTGTAACCTGATTTCAAAAAAAGACGTTGTGTATTTCAGATAATTCATGGATTTTATTTCTACTTTAACAATTTTGGAAGAGTTAGAAGCAGCAATTGGTCAAAGGTGGCTTTTAAAAGATTTGACTTGGTTCTGCACTGCGCCCTATTGAAGAGAGGGAGGGAGAGAGCTCTTTTACTTGTGTGTTTTTTTTTTCTTTAAGACATAATGCACTTAAGCATTGTAATTGATTACAGCCCAGGAGAGAGCTCTGTCACTGTCACACCGACTGCACTGGTTGTTGACCGATGCTTTCTGCATGTTCAGAGAATAATGTGACCACATTCTGTGGCCAGCTGGGAGTTGCTGCTTGCCTCGGCCATCCCCTGGGCTTCCTTTTTAGGAAGCCCGTCTGCTGTCTGCCTGGAGTTTCTGTGACCTTGTGCGTACAGAATGGCTCTGCTAGGAGGGCTGGTGAGGAATGTGGGGCTGGCTCTCAGGGCAACCCTCCAGATGGACTACCTGGACTTTTACACACAAGATGAAGGTGTCTGGGTGTGTTGCCTCTGTACCTCAAGAGACTAGGACAGTGCTAAATGGATGTTCTAAATGAGAATCAGGGGCGAGCTATTTTGTGATTCCAAAGAGCAGCATGACCTATATCTGCTTAAGTTTCTTGTCCATTTACCATGAACTTTAACTGGAGAAATGTGTTCGAAAGGAAGAAAAGCAGCCTGGTACCAAGAATAGCACCCATCTCTCCCTTTCGTCACATAAATCTGTTTGCAGACCTTCCTTTGTGGAAGCCTGTGCTGTATCCCATATGCTCCTACTCCTTCCTGACAACATTCCTGAGGAGGACTGAGGCTAAAATTAGCAAGCTTTTTGTAAAGACAGGAAGGAGGATAACAACAGTAATAAAACGGAGTGGATTGTTCAAGGTCAATCTGGACAGAGCAGGGTCTCTGGCTCAGAGCGTAGTTGGTTCACTCCTGTGAGACACCAACATGCACCAATACCTCAGTAAATTATTGGATAAAGGATAAACTTTTTAAAGGGAGATCAGAATAAATAAGAGTCTGGCTTTCATTAAAGAGCCTCTTTCCTCCTCAAGTTCAGGGTAGTTCCCTGCTTTTGTGTTCCTTGAATCTAAAGTTAGTCAATGAACCTATATCAGAAAACCAAGTTCTTTCTCTCCCAACACTCATCATTTTGAGTGCCAAGTAAAATACCATGGATTCATTCATGACTGATGTCCAGCACAGTGCTACAACAGCCTACCCATATCCACATAAATATCCATATTTATCCATTCATCTTCTGTACATCTATCCATCTGTCCATCCATCCATCCATCCATCCATCCATCCATCCATCCACCCACCCACCCAGCCAGCCAGCCAGCCAATCAGCAGAAGAAATGATAAAACTAACAGCTTTACATAAGAAAGCCACATTGCTCTTTCAAGGACTTACGAACAAGGGCATCTGAGTTCTTTCTGCAGTTGGCTAAGGCTGCACCTAACACCATCACTGAGGTAATCCTGTTGTGTCTGGAGCAGGGAGGACTGGAAATAATCATAATTTAGTAAGCAGAGACCAATGTGTTGCTTTTTCTTCTCTCTGGGAAAGGCTTGTGTGGGCAGAATGAACATGGATTGTTAGTCTTGAACAATAAAAAAAAGCTCAGAGGCTCCGAAGGTGGAAGTGTGTAGTTGGTGCCTGGAGAGAGGACCACCCGCTCTAGGGGTCTTTGCACTGTGGAGTCAGGGCTGGCGGACAAGGCTGGGAGATCATCAGGCCTCTTCCCCATGGCCCAGACAAAACTTCTCTTAGGGCTTTGCCTCTCTTTGTTCTCAGCACAAAGTCCCTAAAATGACATTATTTTGATAGTAAGAACAGGGTGACTGTTTGAGAGACACAATCACGTCAGGTACCTGAAAGGAGTATATTCCCAAGGAGAATGCAACGTTTAGCTCGGCCCTTTCTTGTCAAGGGAGTCAGTTTAGTGAGGTGATAGTTCCTCCTCTCTGAGCTTCTCGGGCCAGACAGCTTTCCCCATTCATGCCACAGCTTCGTGATCTTCTTACCCACTCTCAGGAACACTCACCAGTTTTCTTACCCAACATGTGCAGGTACTTGAAGTGTGCCCCTTCCCTAGTGATCACAGGGTGGGTGTTACTCTTCTTCCCATCTCACAGGAATGGACACAAGTTCTTCAGAGCAAGTATTTGGCCCATGGAAGTGGGGCCACCCAAAGTGAGCCCAGGGGCTACCTGCTTTCAGAGGCCAGGCCTTTCCCAGGATGCCGTTCTTTTTTTGTTTTCCGGAACCGGGGCTCAAACTCATGATCTTGCACTTGCCAGGCAGGCACTTGTGCCACAGAGCTATGTCCCCAGCCCCAATTAAAAGAAATATTCCCTTCTGAATAGGTTGTCTAGAAAGGTGCCAGCTGCTGTCATAAGTGTCTCTCTTACCCTTAGTGTAGTTTCAGGGATTTCAGAAAATTTAGACTTAGTAGCGACTTGTCCCTGAAATTATTATTGAAAATATTAGCACATATGTCACTAATTAATATTATTTTATTAATTTACAAAATCCAAGATGCTTTCAAAGCATTATAGTGCTAGATTTTTACATTTATTATTTAATATTCTCATACTCGGGAACCACATTCTATATGTGTATCTCAAATATGACAATTATGTGACTATCCCCAATTATATGATTGTCACTTATATATTTACAGTGAGATATGAATTATTTAGATAGATTCTCTGGTTCCTTTTCAAAGCAAATAAATAGAATTCAAGGCACAGTTTTAACATTTCTATGTTAATACAGTTGGAACTGCAAAACTTAGAGTTATACAGTAATTCTACAGGATGGACTATTATTACTTTAAATATTGGGCCGGTCAAGTAGCTCAGTGGATTAAAGTGCCTGCAAGCAGGCACAGGGCTCAATCCCTGGGGCGCACTGAGATGGCAATTGAGACTGGGTGTGGAGGTGCACGTCTGTAATCCCAGCTCTTGGGAAGCTGTAAACAGGCAGATCACTATAAACCCAATCTAATAGTGAGACCCTGAACACCCTATAAACCCTTCCCTAAAACACAAAATAAATAAATAAGTGAATAAATAAATAAAGAAGGATTACTGTGAGCACCTTCTTCAATGAAGGACCAAAGTTTAAAAGGTTAAACTGATTAACCATTTAAAAGGTTAAAAATATTAAAGGGAAGGTTAAAATAGTAGCTCTATACTCCAGTAATGAAGAAACCTTAAGATATATTAGTTTCAGGCCAAATTAAATTCAAATTTCTTTTTAGAATAGTCATATTTAGTAGCTAATACTTGTGATGTAAGAATTTCTAAGACTGGGCTGGGAAATAGTTCAATGGTCTAAAGCACCTGCTTAGGCAAGCTTAGGCAACCACAGGGACTGCGGTTAGATCCCCAGCACCACATGCTACGTCAGCCCCACCCCCAGGGCAGACTGAGCCAGCCATAACACAAATAAATAAATAAAGTTTAAAAAGAAAAAAAGAATTTCTAAAACATATTCACAAATGGATCCAATAAGCAATTTTAACAGTTGTGTTATTTCACTATTATCAAAGTAAGGTCATGGAAATACCTTGATTTAAAAGTTCAAGACATGTCAAGAAAAAATGTCAACATCATCCAAATATGATTTGCATAGGAGTATAGCTTTCTGTGTTTTCCCCTAACATATTTTGTTAGATTAAGATATTTGTTATTTAATCCTTCATCAGCCTGTGAATAAAACAAAACTGCGTTTCCCTTTAACTTTGTTTGGTTTTTGTTCATGGGCTCTTTCAATATCCCATGGAAAAATGTATAATTTTTATGAAATCCTATGTAGCAGCATTTTGCTTTATGATTGTCAACTTTCATGTCACCCTGAGAAAGCTTTCCATCTCAAACATACATTTCTATTTCTGTAGTTTTCTGGTTTTTTTTGTTTTTGTTTTTGTTTTTTTACACAAGGTCTGGGTGCATAGTTCAGGCTGGAACTATGGCCTGGGACTCATTTTGTCACCTAGGTTGGTTTCTAATTTACAGTGATCTTTCTGCCTCAACTTCCCGAGTGCTGGGATTACAGGCATGCACCACCATGCAGGGCAACTTCAATAGTTTTAATCCATCTAGAATTTGTTTTCCTATACTGGGTATTTTCTTCATATTCACCCACTTGTCTCAACATGATTTATTGATTGATTCATCTTTTCCCTCACTGATTTAAGTATCACCTTTGTCACATACACATTTCTTTCTTATTCTCAGGTCCACTATTGTGGATTCTTCCTGACCCAGTACCATTCCTATTTAATCCCTATGGCTTTATAATATATAGTTTCATAAGGCAAGCATCATCATTATTCTTCTGAAAAATTATCTTAGCTTTTTTCCATAGAAGCAACTATTTATTTTTATTGTTTTTATAATATGACATGATAATGTGAGTTTTAAGAAAATAAATCAATGACCATCTTATCCTGGAGCAGACTGAATATATAATACTTCCCCTTGACCCTGGATTGATTTGTCTGTTTTATTTGTCTGTTCAAAGTTCCAGCACAGAGTCTGCACTCTGTATGAGTTGTGACGTGCGTTCCTTTGGGACTGCCACTTTCATAAAGCCCTGTCAGAGTCAAACTGCTAATGTCACAGCTTCAGTGCATACGCTGCCTTTGGATTACTTATTCATGAGCCGGGGAGCCTGACTAGAGTTTTCTTCCAATGTAAGCTATGAAAATTGTAGTTATATTTTCAACAGATGGCTAAGGAGAAAAAAAAAAAGATTGACCGCACTGTGACCTGGGAAAATGCTTATTGTCAGCTCACCAAGGTCTGTGCTGAGCAGCCCAAAGGTATCAGGCCTCTTGCTACAAAGACATTAACAGCGTCTTTTACCATGTTTGCCTTTTCCTTTTTCTCTTTGGCCTCCTATCTGGTAGACAAGCATTCTTTAACTGGGCTAAACTCTGAGCCCCTCTTTCACCATTTCAAACCTCTAGTACTAACTGTAGACTTTTCTTGGTTATTGGTCTATGTGCATGACCAATTTTAAATTTGGAAACATTCAACAGGTAGGCATTGCACACCTTGTGAAGGTGACTTGCATCTCATCCTTTTTCTTATTCAGGTCTCCTCTGGCCCTATAAACAGATTGAGGGGAAGGTAAAACTTCACATCTTCTGGCTGAAGTCTTGGGTGGGCCTCTCACTGTGTGAGATGAATTATGTAACAAACTCTCAAGGCTAACCCAAGATCACGTTGGGCATCAAAGAGGAAGAAGGAAAGGATTAGAGGGTTGGAAAGAGGTGGCATGAATTCACGATTCAGAAAAACACTATGGAGACATGGTCCTAGTTCTGGCTCATAGTTTATTTTCCTTCCCTGTCCACCCACCGTGCCCACTGTGACACTTCTCACTGTTTTATTAAATTACCTCCAAAAAATGGCTTCGTGTAAACTACTCTATTTGTAGGTGAGAAAAAAGTGATTAGAGATCTCAAAGCTCTTGCGTTTAGCTTCCTTAGTCTCAGATTTCATATTTGCTGAAATGCAGTGTGTATATATAGTTTTTCAGTAATTTGCTCCTTCAACAGGTATTTGTCATGACCAGCTACAACCCCATATGTCATTTTTATTCACAGAAGGAATAAAAAGATATAGCACCTACCTGACTTTAAGGTATTCAGATTGAGGGGTTGGCCATCAATGTAGGACCTGCTGTTAGAGAAGCTGGAACATGGTTCTACATGTTAGATACAATCACAGCAGTGCCAGGTGGTTTTGTACACCTTATTTAGGCGGTGTTTGGTGCTGAGTATTGTATGCAGAGCCTACATGGTGTGCTATGCCACTGGCCTTCCAAGAATGATTCTTGAAGGCCCTTATGCAGATACAGGAGAGTAGAGAGTAGCCTGCCTACAGTCGCTTTAGCAGGATGGTTAGCGATGCACAGATTCATGTCTTTAAGTCTGTATTGTAAAACTTTTGGTCCGGTGTTATAAATGTGCCTCTTTATGCACTGTAGGAATAACTGAATAGATCTCTTCAGCGATTTCTAATAAAAAGACAAGAGAACACCAGGAAAACCCATGGCTGGCTGGAAACCCACTGATGATGTGTTGCTAACAAAAGGTTCATCCCAGAATTATAACAGCATTGAACTTGTTCCTGGGGGTCTAGCAGGGTCCCCATGGTGATGAGTAACAGGCTGCTGGGCTTTCTGTAGAATGGTGAATCAGGAGCATTAGTAAAATCTATTACTTGATACTGGTTACTTAAAAACTCATTTTATAGGTTTCAGATAAGTAGCTCATCAGCCAACAAATGTACGAGTCTATGAAATTGCATCTTTTGCTCACCAGAGTTACAAAACTTCCCCCGACCCCCACCCCACAAGCCAGCATGGCGGGGCCTGGCTCTCAGTCACTGGAGGCTTTCTGCTTTCACTTACTACCCTCTCCAGTGAAATCAGGCCAAATTCTTCATAGGTATAAGGCCAGAGATCCTGGGCAGCTGGTCCCTACTCCATGTTTGTTGGCTCCATAGCCTTTACTCCCGGTGCTCCTTGGGAGGTGCGCCAATGCCAGGAAGGATTGACCACCTACCCTTAGTCCTCAGAGGACCCTATCCTCACAGCCACTGACTGACCTGCCTGCGCACTCTTGCTGGTTGGTCCTCAGCGCTTGTGCGCGAGGCCTGGCCCCTGCGAGAGTCGCTCGCTGCTACCTGTCGTCCGGGGGACGTATACATGGGAACGCTTCCCTCACGTGCCTCCCCTTGCTGTTCCGACTGGGGCCTTTCAGCATGGGTCTCTCTTGAGCCGTTTTCATTTCCCTTCACGAAGCCCTAATTGTGTCTTTTCTATCACTGACCTGAAACAAAAAACTTTTTATTCCACTCCGTGGTCCATGGCTCCTCTGATGCTGGGAAGGTGTATGATTTTAGTGGTACTGGAGGTCCCTGCTGAGTAGGTCTGAGGTTCACTGAAGGGTTTTTAAGAAGAGGCATGACAGGTTCATCTTCTTAAAAGAACATTTATATATGGACTGGCTATTAGGCAATCAGGACACTTTATAATGGAAATGTGGCTATATAGAAAAATATCCCCACTTTTAAAAGATGGTTTAATTTTTTGTGGGTGAAATGCCATTGTGTTTGATGTACACTTTGTAATACATTGGTGAGAATATATGAGACAATGTGGCAAAGGTGAGGTGACATGGGTATTCATTATACAATTCACTATATTTTTCTGCTTTTCAATAATTTAAAATATAGACATCAAGAACTTTCTCAGGGCACACTTGCTGCAGGTAACACCATGATGGTTCCTTACTTCCTATAGACCCCTGTTTAAATGTCATTTATTGGTGAGGCCTTTGGGCCACACCCTATAAATACATAGATCTATCCCCTCCCCCATTCTTCCCCCTATTCTTGCTGTTTCTTTTATTCCCCCGCACCACCTTGGAGAAAAATACATTGCTTGTATATAAACCTACAAACGTGTGTGTGTGTGTGTGTGTGTGCCTGTCTGTGTAAAATAATTTCCCTGTTGTCTCTTGATTAAAATAAAAGTTGTGCTGGAGAGATAGCTCAGCGGTCTAAGCACCTGCCTGGCAAGCACAAGGACCCAAGTTGAATTCCTGATATATACTGTGTTGGCCCTGAAACCCCCAGCGGGTGTGGCGGCACAGGCCTGTAATACCAGCGCTGGAGAGGCTGACACAGGAGGAGCACTACAAGTCCAAGCTGCGTAGTGAAACCTTGTACCAAAATAATAATAATAATAATAATAATAATAATAATAATAATAATAATAAACGAAAGTTGTGTGAAGTAGGATTTTTTTGTGAGAGGTTCTCAGCAAGAATTTAACCGAATAAAAAGAAAAAATATAAATAAATCCAAAGTCAAGAAGGAGGTAAAAGCGGCCATTCATGTGAGCCCTGTTGAGGGACAGAGCTAAGACAGTAACCCTGGGGATGGAAAAGTGACACCTCCTGTATTGTCTTTCTTCATTCCCACAGTCCAAAGTGCTTCGGGAAAAATGGCTGCTGCAGGGCATACCCGCAGGAACGGCCGAGGAGGAGGAAGACAGGCGGCGGCAGTCTGAGGAGGATGAGTTCAGAGTCAAGCAACTTGAAGATAACATTCACAGGTAGGTCATTGCCAGCCCCCGCCTCCCAGGTTCCCGAGTTGCCATGCAGTACCCACTGCTCTCCTCCAGGGGGCGTTGCTCCTTGCTGCCATCTTTTCCCTGCAGCCGTCCTGAACGGATCACGCTGGTATCATTTAACTTTCCCATATGGCCTGCGTTCTTACTCCGAGTCCTAATTTGTTCATTGGTCTGCTACAGCAATGTCTCTTTAGGCCAGTTAGGTACGGTGAATAGTTTACCTCTTCGCAAAATGCTTGTTTTTGAGCGCTGGTGTCAGCTTTGGACTTTTTCTGCTTTGGGGCCAGGCTGCTAGCTGTCCTTGCCTAGGGTCTGTTTGTAGATTTGTTACATGAGGTCGGTCTGAAGTGGAGAACTCGTAGCTGTGGGTCTTGGGATCGAAATAAAGCGCCTGCATGAGCAGCTGACGGGACGCGTCTGTAGGCGGCTTGCCTGGCTCTGCAGCTCCGCTCTATATTGTCTGCTGCTTCCTGGTGCCAGTCACATCCGGGTCCTGGTCATTTCATTACGAGAGGTAAGGGTCCTGCCTGTGGCCAGTGATGTCCGGGCGAATCCAGGCGATTCCAGCACAGCTTTGCACTTAGGAACTGTTGC
>PVKN010029356.1:0-13018 GCA_004027915.1 Capromys pilorides
CCTTTTTCTTATGGTAATTCAGTAGAAATAAATTCTACATCGGGGCCACAGGGCCCACACAGCATTCAGTAGCTTCCAAGACTTGCTTTAAAATGTCAGCAGGGAAAGGTCAACAATTAGTTGCAACACCGAGAATTTTACTCCTCCTTGGTCTATTCCTTGACATAGGCTAATCCCTCATTTTCTACAGTGGCTAAAATAGTTTAGTAATATTTTGTGGCTTTCTTCAATTAGTTTTCTTTAGGAACCCTCACAACAATGTGAGGGGCGACCAGTTATTTCAAATAAGGCTGCTTTGGCATAATGTCCCAGTTTAAGAAACCAAGATGTCAGCCAAGCAAGAGCTTCCTTCTGATGGGCTTTCTCTTAAGCATAAAGGATTCATGAGGTGTACAGATAAATAATCTTTATTAAATCTTGCTGGTTTTACTTCTTTGTGTGACTAAGCTCTCGTGATGTCATTAATCTTCATGAAGTAGCCCCTTGAAAAACAATCAGGAATGATTAACTATCATTCATGTGCACTGTAGTATTTATTATTTTGTGCATTAACCACGTCCAAAGTTTTAGCCAGGTAAATCCTTCTGTTACACTGTGAATAAAATAAAATCACACTGTGTAACTTGCAAAAACCAAATGGAAAATCCCTCTAAAATTATTACAGATTTCCTAGTAGTGAGTAATATTTCTTGAAAATAAAGAGGCTGTTAAAAATCAGGGAAAATTTTAAATTTAAATCTTATGAGCACTTCCCATTTTTCTTGTTCAGATAATCAAAAGAAAGAGGAGGACAAAATTAATTCTAAGAATAATAAAAAATTAAACAAAAATTGAGACATATTGACACTGAAGTCTGGCTGTTGCATAACATGCATCTCAATGTGGATCCAGATTTAAATGACAAATATTGAACCATGTAAATTTTGAGGATAATGGATTAACTATACCAATATCATGTATTTCATGTTGGTTGATCTCCTCACTACCAAGGTAATAAAGAAGCTTTGAAAGTGACATCTTACTATTCGTTTGATCTTCAGAAAAGAGAGATTGACTTCAGTTACTTTAGAGATCGTTAATGCGTCCTTCTTGGCATCATTTCACTTTTCACTATGAGGTAACCTCCAACAGCATCTTCTTATCAACAGCACTGTGATAAATACCAAAAAGTTGGCCTCTCCTGCCCTTCAGACACTTTAAAACTTTACAACTATAGGAACCTTGTAAAACAAGGCTTTAAATTTAAGTGATTTAGTCACTTTCACAAATCCCTAGGCTCATTCCTGTGATGTCAAGGCCCTTCAATATTAAGACATTCTCCAGGTTCTTCTTTCAATTAGTATCATTTAATGAAAGGAAACGAATATTGACATACCAAAACTATTCTAAAATCACTGTTTCCATAACACGTTGTGATGAAGGTATCCTTAAACCAAGATTACAAGAAAATTTAAATATAACACATAATGTATATTTTAGAGGACAAATGGAGAGAACTCATACAGTTTAAAATTCCATCTTTTATATTCTGTAAGCGTTTAAACAAGTTCAGTTGTCATCTAGGTCTGTAGAATGGCACATCTAATATTTTTTAGTATTTAGCAATCACTTTTATTGCTGGTCCATGCTCCTGCTGGAAATGGTAGTCATACAGATAGACGTATTGTGCCAAAACTGTGTCCAAATCTGAATCAGACTACGTAATTTATTATTTGTTTGCTCTTTCATTCAATTTCTCCTACTTTCTTTTTCTCTGAGAAGGGAAAGAAGCCCTGAACTTATCTGTGGGCACTTGCCGATGTAAGTTCAGGACTGGATATGCAGTGTATCTTGGAAGCTGTTGTTGCAGATTCTCCAGTCAGATACTCCTGGGGTTATAGAAAAGGACATGTATAAAAATAAATAAATAAAATGAAGCTGGTCCGACTCATTCCCATAGGAACCAAACTGTTTATTTCTGGTGTGGTGTCTTTTAGCTCGTATTCTTCTAAAGGAAAGCTCTGTTAATGTATCTGTAAAAAGCAAGTAGGTTCATTTTCTTATTTGATGACACGGAAAAGATTTTTCATTCTACCTCCTTGTTCTGATATAGAGCCTTTCTTTATTCTTGTTCTACTAATTTATACACGTATTTCTGTAACAGACCCAGTGCTTTTATGCGTTTTTCTTCAGATAAGTCAGCAAATACATAGAATGAGACAGAGCAGTAAAGAACATCAAGTTTCTGTCAAAACAGTTCATAAATATTCAGTAGAGTTTTCTGCAATATGTAGGAAGTTGTGAAGATGGCATTAAGATACCAGTAAATCCAAAGAAAACCTATGCTAATCAAGCTATCAGATCATATTATATTTTATTTTCTTATCACTTTATTATCCTTCAATAACGTAAATGTGACACCACTACCCCAAAAAAGAAAAAGAAAACCTACAAATCCTAACCTGCTGTGTGGATATAGAATTTGTACCTTATCCAGGGTCAGGATTATCTAACCAGGATGTCAGAGCCTCTTGGTAGACATGAAAGCTCTTCCTGAGAGTTAGATTTCCAAGGGCCTTACAACCAATATAGTCCTCTCTTGGCAGTGACCTTCAGCTCCAATATTGCTGACATCTCTTTGGGAACAGGCCTGGCTGCAAAAGGCCCCAGAGAAAAGGCTTAAACAAGAGCACTTTCAGTCCCCTCTGCCCTGGATGCCCTTAAGTAGTTAGCAAAAAAACAAAATGCCAACTTACAAAAAAAAAAAAATGTTTAAGTCATTCTGTCTCTTACGTGGTAGGTTTTGAAGGACCCTTTTTAGGTGATAAAAATTAACTTCATATAACTCCTAAGACTGAAACACTTTTAAAGAAACAAATAGCTTAAAATAGGTTTATGATCTTTCTTCATAAAAGTACCCTCTCGAGTGGTTCCAAAAATCGAGGTGACTTACAGTATCACTGAGTGTTCTTCATTTGTACCAAACCTTTTCAATCAAAGAGGCACTGAATTCAGTGAGTTGCACTGTTAGTACATTGCCATAGTTAACAAGTATTGCTCACTGCAGGAGGCCAGGCAAAGGCTATTGACATGCTTGCTTGATGTATGAAAAGACAAATTAGTTCCCAGTCCTATCTACCAGCAGGGTACAATGACCTGACATGGAAAAGTCAACTCAAACCACTTATAATATATTTAGATTTTTTTCTAGGAAACTACAGAGTTGCCAGATCAACTGTGTCTAGTGTGCTGGTCACAGGCAAACTTACAGATTGTGAAGCTGTGCTCTAGATGGTGCCCTTGTGTCTGGGGTTGGTCCTGCAGGGCTCTGTACTAGTACTGAGTGGGGATGAGATACAATGCTGCTTCTGGATAGGATTGCTTCTGGTTGGTGTCTATGTGTCATTCCTGATGTGTTTTCTCCTCTTTTGTAACACACTAAGCAACACATGAGAGCCCTGTCTGTCAGTGTTGCTATTTGGAGTCAAGTTGGACCTGGAAATAGTTTTGTGTTCTCCATTTTGTCCTGGGCAAATGATCCCAAAGGTCTGTGTCTTGATTTTAATAAGCATTTTTTAAAAACTATCATCTATAGAGATTGAGTTTACTGTGAAACTAAGAGATTCTCTTGAATGCAATTTCCACAAATCAGAACATGCAATTGAGGAAAAAAGCTGTACTTATTCTTTAGGGACAACATAGTGAGGGCCTAAAAATAGGATCAATAGTTAATAGCAAATGAAATTTATCTAAATTTCTAATGTTGGTGACTTGAAGAAATAGCTAGGAAACAATTTTTGTGGGACTATTTTACAATTCCCAATTAATATATTATGGTGCTATATTGTAATTCATTTTAAAAAGTAAGTCTACAACAATAAGATCATCAATAATATTTAAACACCTACTTAAGTTGTCTACATTAATGGTAAAGCAATTTTTTTCAAGCCTAGATACTCATCCTTTATTCATCCAGCAAGCATTTGTTGTAGGCCCCACCCACCTACAAAGCAAGTAATCCATGAGCAAATTTTGGAACCTGAGAATTTGGAGTTAAATAACACAGGCTCGGGGTTCTATTTATCATTTGTTCTTTTGTTGTTGTTGTTGTTATTGTTTCATTTTTTAAGTAAAGTTTTCTCAGCAAGTAAAAAAAACTCCTTCCTGTTTTTTTTTGTTGTTGTTGTTGTGTTGTTTTGTTTTGTTTTGTTTTGTTTTGTTTTGTTTTGTTGAGTCAGAGTCTTAACTATGTAATTCAAGATGACTCTGAACTCACTATGTAGCCCAGCATGACCTTGAAGTTATGGCAATCCTCTGGCCTCAGCCTCCTGAGTACTGGGATTACAAGTGTACACCATCGTACCTGGCCCAATCTTCCTTTCTGTAGTCTACTTTATATCCCAGAATTGAGTGGTAAATAAATTCAGTGTGCTTTACCTAGTCAACCTTCATCAGAGTACGAGAAGAAAACAGACAAGGGATAAATGACAAATGTAGGGGATTTACAGCTGTCTGGGCTCATAGGCTTCTACTACGACTGCTTAAACAGCTGGATAAGCTTGTAAACGCATTGAAACATCTTAGCATTGTGGAGCTTTCAACAATTAAATATGGACTGGTCATAGATAGTGCCTACGTTCTCATCCAGCCCTAAAATTTCACTTAGTAACATGCAAGCAGTGTGACAAATGCTGAAATTGTGGTGGTGATGGCTGAAGGAAGAGTTCCATCTGCCCATACCTGATTTGGTTCACAAGGCCTCCTTTTGCACATTCTTTTGTCCAAGAATCCAGTAGCAAAGCATCTGAAGCCCCAGAAGACTGGCAGACCCCTGCCTCAGCTTTCTGGCTTCAGTGGCCACCGTTCTCCTCCGTGGTAAGAGTAGGGCTGGAGAGTGGAGGAGCTCAGAGCTCCCTGCTCAGCCTCTGTGGCTAAAGACACTCCCACCTGGGAGCATGGACCAGCTGCCACCGCCCAAATTCTGCTTCTTCCATTGGCTTTTTTCAGTATTTCGAATCTTCTTTGAAATGAGGATGAGTGGAACAACTCAAATGATTGTTAGCAGGATTCATCAAAGCAAAGCCCAGGAAGTACCTGCCCACAGTAGACAGCTGTTAATAGTGTTATCATTAACACTATTAATGTTAGGCTCAAAACACGAGGCTCAAAATACATATCAGCCCTGTACCCCCAGGTGATGTCCCAAAGTGTTGGCAAATAGCCAGAACTACAAGGGATGTACATTTGTCAGTGTCATGCAACAAACAGCAACAAGACAAGCATTTTGGAGCACTTATTTCTCATGAACTAATTTCCTCTGCAGTTTCAGTGAATTTTTCAAAATTAAGCTGTGGACCAGGTGAAGCAACTCTTGTTTCCATCCCAGTTCTTGGGGCCAATGCCTGAGCACCATCGCCAAGGGCACTCCTTGTGCCCATGCACACAGTGCCATGTATGTAGAAAGTGTGCCACTTAGGAAGAAGTCTCTGAGAAATAATAAGCTTTTAATAAATCGTAGCTGCTACTATTAGCATAACGGCAACAACAACAACAAAGAGAATGGCAATGCCACCAGTTTCAGAGTAGGGAAGGGAAGCCCCGGGGGGTTGTGAGCTGTCCAGGGTCACACAACTGAAGAGGAAAAGATTCTGATATCGAAGACAGGTTATGACTCCAAATAGCTATGCCTTGCACGCCACTGTGTCACCTTAGAGACACAGAGACTATGACAGTGTTGCATTCTCAATACCAGCCTCCTCATCAGGGTTTGGCTTTGAGGTAGCTTGGTGGGGAGTCCCAGGAGCACACTGTAAGAGAATGCCCTCCCTGTGCCGAAACACAGTATGGCACATGGTGACTTCATTTTGGTCTACTTGTGCCCCACTCGGGACATTATTTCCAGGTAAGAAAAGTGCCTGGACTTCCAAGCACTTGAGGAGAAATAGTAGCCTCTTCCTCTTCACAGTGAGACTGGCTTACATGAACACTCAATACCCAGCACCCTTTAAAAAGCCTATTTTATCTCCCACGTGTCATCTTATTGCAATCTGTGATCTGTGCCAAAAGGAATATTAAAGTATCAAAGTAAAGCATTAGAGTTAGAGAAGAGTGACAAAAAATATTTATTAAAGTGCTGCAATTGGGTTCAATGTAAAATGAGCGATTTCCTCATATTCACTAATCCCCAAACAAAATAACCATCAAGAAATATTAAAACACACATTTTATTAGTTTCATTTAATTTCTTAATTGCTCAAAGTCAGTTTACCCATTTATTGCTGTGTGAAGTGCTTAGAGGCAAGGCGCACATTAAAGGGATTATTTCCGTGTAATCCCCCCCTCCCAGAGGGTAGGAGCTGATCACTGTGAATCCCGATGTACTCTGTAACAATACCAAGTGGAGGAAATAGGCATTGTAAAATGATATAGTCAGGAGTGAGGTAATACACTGGAAGAGTGTAATTTAATAGGAAAAGAAAGTACCTCATTTTCAGTAAAAGTTGTGAGGTTTTTTTCAGGAATAGCTATTAACCAAACTGAATTTAGCCTCCTTCTTCTTCTGGCTGTATCTCTGTTAATTGATAGATGTTGAAGATGTGTAGCCTGTTAAGATTTTAATCAAATGGTGTCTGGGAGTAGATGTGATCATCTTACCGGGACTTGGAGTTCTGAGGAGAATAATTGCTCTGAGTATTTCGGGGTCTACAACAGCTCCCTCACAGCCAGCCTTCCTCCTTGGCAAGCGAGATAGCACAGGCACTCAGGCTAAAAATTTGGAGGGCAGAGGAAAGGAGGAGGTAGCAAGGGGGCTAGGTAAACAGTGACCAAGAAACTTGTGACACTGTGATGTTTTGGCAGCTTCCATGGCCCATCAGAGCGGGCCAGAGATCATTAGGCTTCAAAAGACTAGAAAACCCATTAGTGACCGGGGGAAAAGCTTTTCCTTGTCCTGTCGCTAACACACCTCTCCCTGTTGTAGTACCTATAGCCCAAGTACATTATGTTAGGGCCATTAGTGCTCTTCTTAGCAGCAGATAAAAGAGTATTAGGAGAGTACAGAGGTAAGGCCCCTCCTCGCCAGCAACGTCTGCCCCTGAGACAGCCTGTGGCTCGAACGCAGGGGTCAGGTGTGTCAGCCTAGAAACAGGCAGAGCCTTGGCTCGGACCGCCTGTGTGCACCCTCTACACTGAGAATCTCCCTCACTCACAGAGTACACAAAATAAAACACTGCTTAAAAAGCCCTCAAGGAGATTTGCACCGTGTATTTTATTAGACAGAGGGCAAAACAAGCTGATACCAGCAGAAAAAAATGGCTGCTTCAGACCCCAGCTGACCTCTTCTGCATGGAAAATTCTCCATACAATTACAGAGCTAATGAGTAATATTTAATGAAAGCATTATGCCTTTGCATATATTTGTAAGCAGCAGTTCTTACACTTAAATTCCCATAGAAATAAGGTATGTGTAAAAACACATCTTGCAGATCCCCGTATTTTAAGGAAAATACTCATCTGCTAGCTCTGACTGTTTTCATAGTTTTTATACAAAGCCCCAACTTTTCAATAAGAAGACTGCAGAATTCAGTCAATCATCAAGTTGACACCAAACATACAAGTATTTGATGATGCGTGGATAAAACATCTGAGTGCAAGGCAGACTCGTCCGCATTTCACAGAATGTTTTGGCTTTATGCAAACAACAGTGTATAAAGAGAAAAAAACCTGGGCTAAACAACTGCTAAGTAAATATATGTTTTTTAAAAACTCTTTCTCTTTCAAGAATCCTGAGACATTTGAAGATGAAGATTTAGAATGGGGATTGCTTCTGGGACCTGAGTGTATTTCCTTTTCTGCTCAGAATCTGAATCACTGTGGTACTGAATTTGAACACGAAAAAGCCTATGACATCTGTCTTTCCACCGTTTCTCTTCCCTCTCCAGGTAGAGCTGACAGGCAGCAGTGTCTTTGACTATGTCCACCCAGGGGACCACGTGGAGATGGCAGAGCAGCTGGGCATGAAGCTCCCACCTGGGCGGGGTCTCCTCTCACAGGGCACCGCGGAGGATGGAGCCAGCTCAGCATCTTCTTCCTCTCAATCAGAGACCCCTGAGCCAGGTGGGAATTGCAACCCAACGTGAGGGTTGGTGGGAGGACCTTTGCCGAACGTGTGTGCTCAAGGTACCCATGTGTGAAGAGACTATAAATAGGTGTAAGGGTGTTTAACAATTCCATGCAGCTTTTGGTACCATGCAGTAATTAAATAAGGAAGAGACCTGAAAATAAGGAGACATTTTAATGAGTATAATCCAGAGATCTAATTTCAGTCAAACAATACATATAGAAGGTACTAGTTCCTTTAGTTTGTCTTTCAAATTACTGGAGGAAAAGCTTCGGATTCAGAGCACTTTTTTCCTTTCATTGTTACTATGGCTAAATGCAATGCATTTATATATTATTAGGTAGAATCTGCGGCAGAAACATTTTGAATATTAGCTAGTAGAGAATTAAAAGTATTAGGGATTTGTAGAAATCTTGGTTTCTTTCTTATTTTTTTCTTTAAGCATCAGAAGGTAGTTGAAAGATGTGAACAGATAAATTAAGGCTAAAAAGAAAACAGAAATGGCTACATTTTAAACTGCCTTTCCACCCTCAGTATTTAATTAGATCAATTGTATAGAGGAATGAACAGAGGTGACATTCCTCATTGGGATTCCTTCCAGGACTCTTATAGACTTTGCATTCAGAATGTTCCCATTTTCATTGTGTTGTACTGATGATAATTTAAGTATTAGGGGAAAATCCATTTATAAATTAAACAAAATGACTTGATATCCATCAGTCCCCTAGTTCATCAAGCTGTTCAAACACGGGGAAGATTGGCTGGTCGGCCTGGGTCTTCCGAGAGCGCTGGTAATTAGATCTGCGAAGGATTTATTCTTTGCTGATTGGGGCTTTAAATTAATTGAAGTTCCACATTTGTGGTTTTGTCCTTTTTGTACTTTTTTAGAGGAGATATTTCATATTCTTGTGTGGTGGAGTGCTTGGCCAAGCAGCAGTGGTTTAAATGTTAATTTTTCTCATGAGAAGTTTAAGATTTTTAATGAATCAAGGCCTGATTTGAAGTGCAAAGTTTTATTTGCTTACTTGGGAAATTATTTTTGCACTCTTCAGAGATGCTTGTACTTTACTTGCTCTGTTGTTTTAAAACAGATTCACAATGTAAATGTATTTTATGAGGAGGAAAAATGGAAAAATACTGTGTTGAGGTTAGTATTAAAATAACTCTACATATTTCAAGACAATAATTCGGCCTGCGTAGCAATAATCACAATGTGTTTGCTCATACAGAAGGAAAAACTCATATTTACCTCTTTTGGAAATGCTTTAACTTCAGCTAGAAGCAATTTATGTTTCCTGATGGAAGTAACTGCCATTCCTAGGGCATTCATTATTCTGTAGCATTGGCAAGCATCCTCCTTCAGTTAGCCCCATGCATAGAAAAGAAAACATTTAAGCCTATTCCTTTTTTTTCTTTTACCCTTTAAAAGTGAAAATAATTTTGTTCAGGAGGAGGTCATATATTCTTGTGCCATAGCTCCCAGACTTTACTGAATAGATAGGTCTATGAGATCACTGAAACTATGTTTAGTCATTAGGTCATTCATATCTGGGCATCTTTGAAAAGCAGCAATGAGAACACTTTCTACTCCTTTATTCTGAAGTTGGACTGAGTCCCTTCCTTCCTCATGACTCAAATATGATCTGTGAAAGAATTTAAGTTTAAGGGCCAGTGAGACAGCTCAGTGGGCTAGGCACTTGTTTAGGCAAGCACAGGGGTCATGGTTTGATCGCTGGCATCACATGCTGTGCAGACCCTACCCCCAGGTGCACTGAACTGATGATGGAGTCTGGGTGTGGTGGCACACATCTGTAATCCCAGCACTAGGGAGGCTGAAAACAGAAGGATCACTATGAGTACAAAGAAAGGAAGAAAGAAAGAAAGAAAGAAAGAAAGAAAGAAAGAAAGAAAGAAAGAAAGAAAGAAAGAAAGAAAGAGAATCTAACTTTAAAAGCCTTTGTGCAGGTGCTAGGGAGATAGTTCAGGGGCACAAGTGCCTGCCTGGCAGGTGCAAGGTCCTGAGTTTGATCCCTGGTTCCGGAAAAAAAAAAAAGCCTTTGTGCAAAACAAAGGCTAGAAAAAGTGGCCTTTGTTTTCTTGAGCCACAAATTCTGAGTTTAGAAGAATCTTTTTGAACTTACAATCCAAATTCTAACATAGGAAGCTGTTTCTACAGCACAACCCACAAGTACTCTTCCTCATCTCTGCTAGAACATGCTCTGATAGGAAATCCATGGACTCACAAGGATGCCCAACTCATTGTTGAGCAGTGCTCATAGAAAGTGATTCTTGATTTGGATCCCAAACCTACTTTGCTGCAGCTTCCCACCCTCTTACACCATGCTTCAGATTTGTCAAGTCTATTCTACTATGGCTTTTCAAATATGTGAAGTTACACACATCAAATCCTGGCTTCCTTCCAGGAAGAGTATTCTGGGAATTCCATCACCACCACCATTCAATCACCTGCTCCTAAAAGCCTCAGCACACTCATCATCCTGCCCTGGCTAAGCTTCAGGTTGTTGGTGACCCTCTATCTGCTAAGAACTACATATAGCCCTCTAGACATCAGTGGTCAACCCAAGGTAGAAGGATTGTCATCACTGTCAGCATAGGATCCTGTGCTTCCATTAATGCACTTTAAGGCTGGGTTAGGTACTGCTGGAAGTCAGATCATGTTGTTGATTAGCTTGGAACTTGATGTCTCTCCAAACACAGATTGAAGACAACCTGTCATTTGGCAGAGACTTTGGGACCAAGGAAATCCGTAGCCTGTAAAGCAGTTCTGAGATATTCTAGGCTAGAACCAAAATAATACAACAAACCCCTGTAACTGTATTGATATGAGAACTCTGATAAATTCCATGCATTTATGAAGGTACACTGAACATCTCTAGGTCAGAACTCAGCTCTACACTGTTATCAGGTCTAGACAACAGGGCACGTTTGACTGGTACATCTGTCCTTTACTCTGTCATTTAACATTAAAGTGTGATTACAAGATACTATACATGTGGGCCAGCCAGATAACTCAGCAGACTAAAGCACCTGCTTAGGCAGATGCAGGGACCCGGGTTCAATACCCAGTGTTCCATGCCGGCCCCACCCTTGGGATGCACTGAGACAGCAAATGATACTAGGCATGGTGGCGCATGCCTATAATCCCAGCATTTGGGGGGCTGAAAACAGGAGGATCACTATGAGTCCAGTCTGTGTGGTGAGACCCTATAGACCCTGAACTAAAAATACATAAAAAGAAGGCACTATACCTTTATTGGTGCTTCCTTCCCTCCTCCCCCCACCATCCTAACTAGGAAAATTGAAAACTCTGCTCTCTATGTCCCTTAACAACTGAGACTCATTAGCTATACTTGCATAGGAAAGGGCTTTCTTCCGTGATAACAAGTAAGGCACTCACTGCTAGAGAAAGTCAAGTTATCGGAGCCTTCAAAGTCTACGGTACTGGTTCCTTTCAATCTCTGGCACAAGAAAGTAATTAGATTGACTGCTCAAATAGGAAGCGGCATAGGGTGCTACCTTGAAGAAAATATCTGCACGAATGCAGATGATTGTTCCAAGGGAATTACTTTAAAAGTTCATGTCAGGCACTACATCCCAAAGCTGCTTATGTTTCTTAAAAGCTGAAAGAATTTTAACAAGATTTCCTAATTCTTAATAACATGAAGGAACATTTGAAGACTGTTGTTCAGTGCTTCATAATCTTTTAAACTCTGATAAAACAGAGATTCCTTTTTTACATACCGGTGTAATTTGGTTAGAAAGGGGATATTGATATATAGTTATTATGAAAATGAAAGGACTAGTAAGTATGGAATTTTTTAGAAATCCTTATGTATTCAGTGTAGCGTTACTAAATGACTGAAATCTAAATAACATTTGGCATTATAATAAAAAGAAATAAGTGACTAAACCAGACAAGAGGCAGTGATATTGCACCATAATAGGAATTCTATTTCTTTGAGCTGCCAGACCTATGATTCTCTTGTCTTAAATCAGCCTCAAGAATAGAGGCTGGGTGTCTGTTGAATTGGCAGTGAACCCAAATAAATATTTTGCACAGATTACTGCTTAAGTAAATACATTGTTTATTTTAGAGAACTCTTAAATATTAGAAAAATAGATGAATGGCCTTATTTAAAATTTTATGAAGTTCTAGAGGACCTATGTAGGGGTGGATGTGAGCGTCCTGTCGAGGCGGCTCTTTGATGTTCTCCAGGCACCCATTCCTCTCTTCTTGCAGGCAATATGAGGATCACAGCCTGTCTGACAAGGCCATCTGGATGGCTCACTTTCTTGCTGTAGATATGCCTGTATCTTTTCATTATTCCTAATGATTCTGCAATCCTGGGATTAGGAATACTATCCTCATTTTTTTTCATAAATCTCAATGCTTTGTCTTTTAAATGCTTAATAAACAGAAAAGCAGCTCTCTCAAGAAATCCTGGAGGAACTCTAAAAATTTTGAAGACAAAGAGTAATTTCCTTGCGGCCAGGGCAATAGCTCAGAAAAACAAGCGCTTGCATGGTAAGCACAAGGACCTGAGTTCAATCCCTGATCCCGCAAACAAAAAAAAAAAAAGAAAAAAGTAATTTCCTTTAGTTATAAAATTAGTGGCTTTATTCCTTCTTAATAAAATAGCATTTTTCCAATTAGAAAATGAATTTATATTCATTGTGAAAAATTAAGAGAAAAGATCCAATGTCCCACAACCCAGAAATAGTGATTGTTTATACATATGTACCATGTAGCCTTTCCAGTTACAAACATAGTAGGGCTTTGGGGATTTGGTATGTGTTACTAAATAAGATCTGGTAAATTGTTTTGCTGGAGTTTTTTCCCATATAACCTCAGAGGCATCTCTTTCCTTTTGTATTTCTCTCTTCAAGGTGAAATTCCCT